>JAPYYZ010016787.1:0-10159 GCA_030522705.1 Eretmocerus eremicus | reverse complement strand
TGTTCATTCAAATCTATTACGTAACTCTGAAAAAATATCAAATCTAGAGCGATGCAAAACCCTTCTGCAACTATAACTCGAGCTATCACCGAGATAACCCAATGAAAATACTGTAACTAGCCTCCAAAAAATTCAAAAAATTAGAAAAATTTGAAGTGAAATTAGGTGATTAATATATTAGCCACCATACCGCAAAGAGTTAGAATCGAGAGCCCTCCATCCGGAATACTATACATAATGTTTTTGTATTGCGAGGACATACGCGTGATGATACAAAATGAAATCCGTTCATTTAAATGATTCTAGTTCACTTCTTACACGGATATTGCCGGGATCTGGATGTGTTTGAAGTTCCCAACGTCGAAAATACACGTTAGCGGAAATCTTGAAGAAAAAAAAAATTAGAGGACTTGGGATTGATGGTGCGTTGCTCGGGAATGGTGACTGATGTGCAAAACACTGCGTGAAGGTTAATTACCATCCCCGAGCAGCGCAGCATCAATCCCAAGTCATTTTATATTTTTTTTTCAAGATTTTCGCTAACGTGTATTTTCGACGTTGGGATCTTCAAACACATGGATCTGGTACGTATGATTAGGGAACTATTTTAAGTAGAATCGCAATAATTTGAGATCCCATAATTACAAATAATTTTTAGCATCATGAGATTTCTTCAGGCTTTTTCTGATACTGAAATATATCGTACAACGGAATTTTCAGAAGAATCAATAAAATCTTCCAACAACCGAGGAAATTCATGAGAATACCTACGCTGCCTTGTGCACTTGCGAGGAAGCAACTTTTTGGGATTTTCGTCAGACAGCCCTTCGTATGCGTATTTCGTTAAGAATAAATGAGACGAGGTCGTGAAAAATTTAGCAATACAAAGACAGCTACGGCTCATGGCGTGGCATATTCCGCAGGCTCGCTGAGTGAAGGATGCAGTAGTGCCAATGAATTGATTGCACACATGTAAAGACAATTCCAAAATTATTCCGCTAATACTGAACGAGATGTTAACTTTATTCGGAGCCATTAACTATCTTAAAAGTTGAGCCAATGGATCAATGCCCGATGTATCAATAACTTATGCACCCATAGTATCATTGTTCTGGATAAAGTCTGGAATTTTTGCGTAACGCATTAGACAGATATAAAAATGTTGCAAAGACTTGACGTTTCGCTCGTAATCTTTAGCATACCGGAAAGTATCCGATTCTGTTGAAGCAAGATAAGAAAAACCCGTACACTCTGTTGCTTTCACGCAGTCACGATTCTCAAACAGAATGCTCACAATCAATAAAAAAAAGGCACAAGCCTTGATTATTCCACAGGAAAACAAAAATAAACTTGAAATGTTTATAGCTGGCAATGCGATGCCTCCTCCAGATAAGAGGACTTGAAACATTGAAAATCTGTATTCCTGCTTGCAGAATATTACAGAAAAATGTGACTATTATTAAGTTCGTATTGAAGAACCTCTCTACACCATGCATTCATCACAAATGTATACATAATATCAGGAAACATAATGCTGAGTCGCACCTGGGGCATGTATTCTATTCACTTTCACCACTCTTAAAGATCAACTATATGAGCAAAAATCATTCAATAGAGCATTTAGAAAAATAGAAAAAATTTAGAGATATATCAATATCTTGATCATGAGGATGTACTGTACAGAGTTACTTTTTGTCATCTCAATGACCTTTCAAAGCATCACAAGGAGAGTATTGTTGGAATATTCCTGTATAATTAACTAATGTGAATGTGAGTACTGCTCCCACCAAAGAGCCAACCTGGGTTGCAACACCAATGTAATATAGACCTCTGCCTGGATCAGGCCTGAACAGAGTCGTGATTCCCATCTTAATAAACCCAATGGATCCACTTACTAATATCCATAAAGATACAATCAAAAACTGTCCCAACCATGTGTCTTGTAGAGGTGGCATTGGAGATTTAAGAGCCGTAAAAAAAACAAGTGATGAAAGAATTAAAATTAATGCCATCATACTTGATAAGACGGGAACTTTGTGGTTCTCAAAGAAGAAACCTGAGCACATAGCCAGAGGCCCAGCCATAGATGCTAGAGTTACAGTTAAATGGTAAGCTCCATTGCCATATGGTAGACAAGAATAAGACTGTATGCTTGGAAGGATTCCATTTCCTAAACAACAGGCTACAGCCATCATAGTTAATAAGAGGACATATGTTTGATTTGACATAGACCAATCACATGCAGTTTTGTAACTCGGAGGAGCATTCATATCAGTCGGCAAGCTTTCAGAGCTCATTGGTAGCCTCACTCTTTCCCCTTTAGATACGTTAAAAATGTTCAATCCTACAAAAGATGCAAAGCTCAGAAATAATAAGGTGCCCAGGAATAAGAAAAAGCTTTTAGTGGAGAATCGTGGATCAGAATAGTGAACCTCAAATTCAATTTCTGAGCCAGGTTTTGTAACATTCACACACACTGGATTCTCTCCAACACCTTGAATAAGAGCAACAATACTTGGTAGAAATCCACTAAGCCCCTCACCAACTAAGTATGAAATTAAATAAATTTCTCTGAAGTTCCTCATGTAAGGCATGAAGAGCACAGAGCTTGTACAACCTACAAATGCTGCTACCAACATCAGCCCCAGCAGCGCTGCTGAGTGTTTGTTTCCAAATACAAAAGCAGTTTTCTCGTACGTGAAAGCCAAAAGATAAGTTGATAGGGTTGCAGCTCCTAAAAGACCATAGATTATGTATTTGTCCTTTGAACAAGCCAGGTATCTGAAATTTTAAGTCACAAAATTAGCCTGTAGAACTGAATGCCTCCAATTTGTTTTCAGATATATAGAGAGGGTCCTCACTTGACGTAAAGCGTGTACAGAATTGGCCCAGAGTTGGCCAATTGCACAATCATCACCATGTATGCGGGAAGGGTCCATTTCTCTGGAGATGAGTTGACCAGCAGTGGGAGCTGTACATAAATACCGTTGACTCCAACCCATGCTCCAAGACCAAAAAGCAGGGCCAGGATGTCCACTAAAACCTTGCGGTTACTTAACCTCCTTGACAGCATATTGTTTGCGATTTATTTTGTTCAAAGCTTATTGTAAAAATAAGCTAGTGACCATTAATCTATTGAGATAATGGTGTCATGCGCCACTTATAGTTGTTATTGGATAATGACTCTTTAAAATTCGGTATAACGTAAAAAAGGCTTGGAAGAGCTTGCTTCTTCCCTCTTTTCACCAATATCACATCAATCACATGCAAGGTTTTTCCTCAATTTTTATCTTATCAAATGACGCATTGCATCAGAGATCCTTGAGCAATTCACTCGACACTTCATTACAATCACTCCTATCTCGCTAGCGGATGGATAACAACGAAAAATTTTCTTGAACGATCAACACCGAATGAAGTGAGCCCAATAATTATTACTGAGCTGCGTTGAGTGATGTACGGCTCATTTACTCCATCCTGTTACTCCAACCACTCCAAATGATTCCGACGATAATTGACGTATCAACAGCAGACGAATTTTCGAACACAATACGGTGTGCGCAGGCGCGAGTTTTACAACTTTGATTTATTCGAAATTCGAATGCAGTGATGACTAGCGGGGGCAGGGAGGTTTTAATTTTTTGTGGGATCCCCTCCGCAAGACCCTTTATTGTAAATGATTGATTCCGTTGAAACTGCACGATTGGCTGTTCGGGGTCGGGAATTATGCACAATGTAAGTTATAATCCCAGTCTACCGGCCATTTTTCCATCGTATGTTCTATCGAAAAGTATGCGGCACAATGGTTTTTCGAGTGAAAACCAACCTCATCTTGTTAGCTTCATATAGTCATAATTATGGACCCAAAATGTCTGTACCGGGGCATATGTCCTCATCAGCGTGATCGCAGTCTATCCACATGATATTCACATAATGTGTAATGCAATTGACTTCGGCGGGGTGAAATTCGATATTATTCGATCATAATAGAGTACATCATCTACATCACAGGAAGAGGGACCTACTAGAATCTATTCTGAATGTGTGGCATTGGCGGTCGAGATTTTCTCCATGGGTTTTGATCACTTTTTCGAAGTACTTAAGGTACTGCTGCTTAAAAGTTTTTCCAAATTTGAAATCCCTCTGCTGTACCAGTTTCAATATCATTCAAAAGTGTTCGAATTCGAAATCCCACCCTTGTCCTAGCCGTAGATTAAACATGCACCGAAAGATGTGAGAAACAGCTTCAATTCTTTTTGCTGCAAAATAACAATAAGTGTCCATATCACGGCACAATATTTAACGAACCCAGTTCGGCCATGATGCCAAACAAGAATTTTTTTCGTTGGGTCGCACCATGATTGTATCGTGGCAAAATCTCACGTGGTTTCGGAGTTCCCTCGGACTGGGTCCCATTTTTCGTGCTAAAACCGATAAAAATTCCCTTCAAATAACTAAAATTACCTCTAGAAACAGATTTTGAAAGCATCCGGGGCATCCTAGTGAAAATAAATTTTGGTCCAATTTTCTCCTCCGCGCCGTTTTTTGGATCGAAATCGTGCAGTTTCAACGGATTTGCTCTATATTTGGGATGCATGTTGCCAGGCGGGATCTGGTTAATCGATGTTTCAACAAATTGTAAAATTCAACTTTTTCGATCCGAAGGCAATTTTATGAAGTGATTTGGAGTATTTTGAAGAAAAATTTTCTCCTGGGATTATTCGGTAAAATGGATCGTTTCGGAGCTGTAGTCTCGCAAAGTCGGAAAAAACGAATTTTGACATTTTAATAGTTGAATAAAAGCAACAACAAAGTGGAAAATCAATGTTGTGACTGTTCATAGTTGTTCACTCGAATGTCCTTTACTAGATCCGACAAGAAAAAGCGATGTTTCCGAACCAAAACCCATCGATCTTGGAGGTCTTTTATGAGCAGTCAACCGTGTATTCAGTATGACTATATGAGTAATTCCGCCATGAAAGGTATTTTCTGCATCCAAGGTTTTTACAACCCTCCGCGAAATTCAATCATTGGATCAACATTTTTTAAATTATATTCTATTGGTACCCAACGTTGTAGTTGGTTTTTGAGTGATTTTTGATGCCTCGGTATTTTATATTGGATAATTGAGGGGTCAAAATGTCAATTCCGTCCCCTGTCCAGAACACAATATTCGCTGTAAGGTCATATAGAAGCTATACCTTACCGACGTTCATCATAAATTGATTTAAAATAAAACAAAATAATATTTTTAAAAAGTAGCTCCAATCCAAACTGCGTATTGGCAGAACGCACCACTGTGTAAGCTTTTGGAGTGATCCGCGGAGACCTCGTCGAGTAATCCCAACTCTAGTGTGAATATATTATACCCAAACCAAGTCGAGATTGACCCAAGAGCTTTCCACGGATCACTCCAAAATTTTACTCAGTGGTGCATTCTGCTAATACGCAGTTTGGATTGGAGCAACTGTTTCGAACTATTGTTTTGTTTTACTTCAAGTCAATTTGTGATGAATGTCGGTAAGGTCAAGCTTTTCCTTCCCCATGAAAACGACTCTACAACTATGTAAGGTCATTAACTATGCCCAATCACGTATCGAATTGCATAACCCTGGCCTATAGTTATTCCACCATTTTGAGAGTTGAAATAAAAAACTCAGCTTTCATACGGGCTGGAGACAGTTTGTTCAGACATTTGCACCAAAACTGTTTGTACACCACTAATAACGGCAGAAAAGCCCGCATAGTCGATATAACCTTGTGACATGGGCGTTTATGGGTGGTGTTGATATTCTGAGACTCATCTCGAAAACGATGGAGCATTAGACTATACGAGGCTTTGAATGAAAACTTTTGGTGCTGAAAGGGGGCTATGATTCTCGCAATTTCAGGGAGATCGGTGGCCAGGGTCTCTCCTGGCGAGTGAACAACCATGAACAGTGGCGACATCAATTTTCTTGTGTAGAACATATATGTTGTTGCTTTTACTCAACTCTAAAGGTGGCAAAACTTGCTCTTTCCGATTTTGCAAGGCTCGAACTCCCAAACAATCCATTTTGCCGAAAAGCCTCAAGAGAACCTTTTTGCCCAAAATACGCCAAATATGACTCTATAGAATTGGTTTTGGATCGAAAAAGTTGGTTATTACAGTTTGTTTAAACAATTCCGGTTCAAGTAGATTTGCACTCGAATCTTGCCTGGCACCATGCACCCCTACAATAGGAGGATCTTGCAGAGGGGATCCCGCAAAAAAGTCGATGGAAATATGTTTTTGAACAGTGGCGGTGATTTCGCCTAGACTAAATCGGTTGCAGTCTGGCCCTGTGTCGATAATAATTACGTAAAGATTTTGGGGAATGTCGGGGATACTCTGAATTCTTATTTTTCCTTACTGCAGGTGGAGGAAGGACGAAGACTCAATTTTACGTGGGATCTTTTTCCACTTTCCGATCAATGTGCAAATTAGAATTTCCACTTCTGATAGATCTCATTCCACGAATATTCCTCTCGTCATTACTCATTACAATTTATGAGAATTGACTCCGCCAACTGGATAGATTTGAATCTCGCGAATGTTTCTTTGAATGAACTGGGCGAAGAAGCGGCGGTGGTGCGAACTCGCTCGCTCGCGACGCTATATTTTTCAATTGGCGGCATACGCAAGATACATGTTTATTTCGTAATTTTCATGGCGTGAACTGAAACTATCATGCGATACCTCCAAAAAGTCGCAGGATCTTAACTGAACAAACTAAGCCGCAAATTAGCATGATTGCTAAAACGATTGGTATCTTCGCTCAGACAAGCAATGGTGAGTCTATGTCATATACATACTTCATAACATATACCAATTTATGGCATATCTATATTCATGGCATATAATACACGTGTGATATTTCACAAAATCCTCGTTCCAAATTTGCTTTCACATTACACTATTCAATCTCAGTGAAATCAAATTGGTATCATGGATTGTAAGAGCTAGACTGTAGAGGATTTATATCAATGTGAAATATCTGCTTCGAGAGTATCTTCTACGCTCATATGAGTGATGATTTTATTATCTATTCTACTCTTGATTCAGTGGATTCTGATATTTTCAAGAAATGGTATAACGAGTTGATTTTGAGACCATGCGTTTCTGACTGTTGTTCACGCGTGAGTATTGATCAAACGTCTAGTACAGCTGTACGAAGCGGGAACGCACTTCAGTCACTAATGCGAGCCGGCAGAATCCACACCAAAAAAATGATTCAGAGAATCAAAGAAATATTAGGAGATTTCAAAATTGAAAACTCACTAGAAGCGTAGGTTTTTACAGCCTTCTGTATTGTACTGACAGTTTGGTATCGGGTATTCTTCTGTGCAAATTGGTAAGTAACAGGGAATTCATCTCATGAAGGTGATGGTGCTCGAAGGAGGGGGGATTTGTGAAACGGATCGTTTGTGAAAATATATCTCAATATTTATTCTCTTCGCGTAGAAGTGACTATATTTCTAATTATTTTAGTAAAAACTGTAGAAATTTCAAGAACGTACAGAGCCGAATCTCACTACAGATAGAAGTGCATTAGCTCTACCTTACTGACGTTCATATTAATTTCAGTTAAAATAAAAAAGCAATATTTCGAAATAGTGATTCCAACCTCCCTCCCACGAATTGATAAAATGCTCCAGTAATTCAGATTTTCGAGGGATAATCGGAAAGCTCTTGGAGTAATTTCGAGTAAAGTTCAATCATAACAATATATTTGCACCATAGGCAGGATTTCTTCAAGATTTCTCCCAGGGTGACTTTGAAATTTTGCACAGCGGTGCATATTATCAATCCACAGGGGGGATTGGAGCTACTTTTTTCCGAAATATTGCTCTGTATTACTTTAAATCACGATCGTATACGTATACTTTTGAATAAATTTATTATGAATGTCAAGAAGGTAAAGCTTTCACTTCTCTTTAATACGAAAAGCTTGAACAGAGAACTTTGGTAAGTTTCTTTTTTTTTCTATGATCAAGCAATATTGGGATAGTTCCTTTTTAGCCAGAAAATTTTGGATAGTTCCTTTTCGAAATGAAATTTCTGAATTTCGGATAAATCCTTTTAGCCAAAAGTTATTGGACTGTTTCTCTCATACCAAAAAATGTTGGAGTTCCTTCCTATTGGCTAATGGTGTTGGATAGTCCCATATTACTTTAAACTATCAATATCCTCTTCGCGATGGAACACACCGTAAAAAAGTCTACAGGAGGGGTATACATATATTTATTAGCCATGAGTTCCAACCCTGGACACTGCATTCACTGTTCGAGAAACACAGTTCCGTTAGAATCTCGGCTCTATCTCGAGCGGTATTATTCAGCCGAAGCAGAGGTGCGGGGAACTGTCCTCACCAGGAAAGGATCATATACCCGGATCACGTGTTTGGTTAAAACTTTGAGAACATGTTTTTCTTCTCTTTTGGTAACAAAAAATGAAATCCAGAGCCGCGCTGTCTCACGCTCGAGTGTTTTCGAGATAAAGCCCAGAACATGCGTTGCGAGTATATGATTGATTCCATTGAAACTGCGCGATGGGCTGTGCGAGGTCGGGGATCATGGAGAATGAAGTAATACTCCCAGTCTACTGTTTTTTCGTGGTGATTTCTTTCGAAAAGTATGTGGCACAATAGCTTTTAGAGGGGTTATTTATCTCCCGTTGGGTCCAGGCAATTATGAATATCCAAAAAGCCAGTATCGAGGCATGTCCCAAGCGCGATTCATTCACATGAAATGTTACCCAATCGACGTCTGCGACGTGAAATCTCGATATCTGGTCATGATATCTTATATTTATCAGAGAAACAAGGTTCTCAACTTTTTTCTAAGCCTGTGGTTATGGTCGAGATTTTATCTTATGGATTTTGCTAATCGAGGTATCCACTGAATCGCTGCTCAAACATTTCTTAGGGACCAGAATCATTTTGTACCGGTTCGATTATCATCTACAATGGTTCAAGTTTAGAAATCAATCTTTACCCTAGTAGTGGATTGCGCATGACACAACAGATGTGACAAAGAGTTACCATTTTTTTACTGCAAAATAAATCCCCCCAGTATCGTGGCTAGAAGTAATCGAGCCCAACTTGACATAGGTATCTCGTGAAAATTTTTTTCAATACATCTCACCTTGGAAACGTATCCCCTTTTCGGGAAACTTGATCGGTCATCACTAGAAATTATGAGACTCCTTCTTTCGCTAGATGCCAATATCATGGCGGCCAAGCTTGTGGCAAAATTTTGCAGAGCTTAGGAGTTCCCCTGAACTGGGTCGTATCTAACACGTTAAATCCGTTGGAAATGTCGTTCAAATAACCAGAATCACCACTAGAAACAGGTTTTAAAGGCATCCGAGGCCTCCGGTCGAACATAAATTTTGTCCGATTTCTCTTTCTCCGCCATTTTTTGGGTCAAAATACTGCAGTTTCAACAGGATCAACCACATCTATGGATATAACTTTTTAACATGGGCCTACATGGGCAGTATTCATATTCCAAGCTATAAGTAAAAGAGAAAACCGGCTGGGCATCAGACTCTGTAGCGCTAGATTTCATCTCTTGGCACCAAAAGGAGCTTATTCCCAAAGTTTCATCCAAACCCGTGATCCCGACGTACGTCTGACTCTCTCCTGGTCAAAGAGGAACCGAATTTGCTGCGAGAACCACGTCGAGTTTTGTACTACCTTCCAGCACTGTAAAGACGCAATTCCTAGGAGCTCACCCTACGACCAGTCAAATGGACCTACCGGCTCACCTGGTGCGTCGTCCCGCCGACGAGAGCGACTCAAACTGGCTGGAAGCGAGTCGAGTTTTAGACGAGGCGACCCGTCTGGACTCGTCGTTGCGCGAACTGCACGAGTCCGGGCCCGGTCAGGCGAGCTTCTCCGGCCCGGACGAGAGATCGCAGCTGCGAGTCCAGCTGGCCGATCTGTACGTGCGCTACGCCCGGGCCGCCAATTTATTGGAGGTGAGCGACGATCTGTGCGTGCAGCCGCAGAAGAGGCCTCTGCTCAGGAGATGTCTCGAATCTTGCCTTGGTCGACTGCTCGAGCTCAGGCACGAACTGGTCGAGCTCGAGCTGTCCGAGTACTGCTATCCCACCGACGCGATGATCAGGTGAGGG
>JAPYYZ010016777.1:0-10872 GCA_030522705.1 Eretmocerus eremicus | reverse complement strand
CGTTGAATTTATCCGATATCTCCATCGTTGAGTTATCCGGGTCATTGAATACATCTCTTTTTTCAATAATTTGCGTTTCCAATGACTAGATTATCTGTGAAATGATGAATGAAAAAATGTTGAAGATCCTACAAGATGTCTTGATGTTGAAATCATGGAATTCCTCTCTGCTCAATAGAATATTGCTTTATGCTTTCACCACTAACAGGACAAATCTTCTGTGATGAGAATGATTGAATGTCTTCAAAGTGACCGGTGGAGTGCTGCTCATAATGAACAACAAGATCAATGGAGGCGTGATTTTTCTTGCAGAATTTAGCATGCAGGACGTTTCGTAGGACGTTCCGCAGGACGTTCCGCAGGACGTCCCGCAGGACGTCCGGCGGTAGGTGACGAAAACGACTATATCGGTCACCTCCGGCGGGACGTCCTGCAGGACGTCCCACTGACGTCCCGCCGGACGTCCCTCTGACGTCCCGCACGACGTCCGGCGGAACGTGACCATTTTCAGTGGGGATAACCTCACGAGTGTTGTGCCGTGCCGTGCTGGATAAGCCGTGAGAGCCGTGCACAGGATGCACGGCACGCGCGGGCCGTGGCGACGCTCCAACTCCCCTGCCCCGGTTGCGCGGGATTCCCGGTGTCGTCCTCGCGCGGCTCTTCGGCTGGCGCCAGCGCGATACCCCGCGTTCTCGGCGCCCTCGCAGACCGGCGCAGCTGCCACAGTGCTGGCGACCGTGTCCGCGTTGCCGGCGTCTGGCCTCCTGGCCTCTTGCACGGATCGGCACCTCGGAAGAATTGTGGTACGATTGGATCGCGCTTTCTCAAGATGGCCGGTCGAAGATAGAGGTGAGAGATGAGTTTACACCCTAATCGGCTGCGAAGGGATACCCGTCGCAATGTCAATTGAAGATCTGAATCCGCCAGTTTTGTTTCATGAGTCAAAATACTGGGAGAATTGGCGAGCCTGTCACATGATGTTTTCCGTTTCCAGTAATAATTCATCAAATACATCTATCTATGTTATGGTAAGGTAGAACACCACATAGGTTTTTGATTCATGTCAATTCATGGTATTTTCATTGAATAAAATGTCTCTCCAACTTTTCACAATTTTTTCCCACCCGCACAAGGTGACAACTTTGTCACATGACTTACATACGTTTTCAGTTGTTCTCAGTGTCTATCACATCTCAGTTTCATTTCTATTTCAATAGATATCCGATGATTTGGATACTGGAGAAACTCATAATCCGACATGCTCACCGATTGTTTCAGTGTTTCGATTTAGAGCTTCAATTTGAGCTATAGCGCGTCCTTATAAATGAGCTTCTTGATGAGTTCTGAGCACTGAACCCGACACGCTTCTGCCGACTTATGATGTAACCATCTCGGATTGGGAAATTTCAAACCTCATGGGAACCATCAATTGAATTACAGTTCTGCGCATAACAATGATTACACAGCCACACAAGAAAAAAGTTCTGACCCAACTCACAAACTATGATACCTGTACGTTTTTTGGGTCGCTGAATCCGAATCCGAGGTCAGTTTGGTCCCAGCACGTCGAGATTTTGACAAAACCTCGAGAATCATGCTTCCACGCAAGTGCTCGGAGCTGGTAATCAGGCTATACAAACTTTCCCATTAACTTTATATTTTTGGGGTCGCTAAATCGAATTCGGGGTCAGCTTGGTCCCAGCACGCACGCAATATCATGAAAATGAAAAAAATCGAATGGTAACCTACGACTGATGGTGAACTTACACTACCTACTCGGCGGTAAGTAAGTAGTACGAGTCCACGACTAGTTGTACATAATTATCCGAAATCTCCCATTTTCATGATGTTGCGTGCGTGCTAAGACCAAACTGACCCCGGATTCCGACTGAGCGACCTCAAAGACATGAAGATAATGAAAAAGTTGGTATAATCTGATTACCAGCTCCGAGTACTCTCGTAGAAGCATGATTTTTGAGGTTTTGTCAAAATCTTTACCTTTACTTTGAGTAACTTTATCGTTACTTGATGGCGACGTGCTGGCTTTATACGTATAATAAATATTGAGAGTGTCGTGAGAGGAGCATTCACGCATATTGAATCAAATTGAAGGATCAGGGAGGTACTACACGCTTGTCAAACATCGTTGGAACGACAGGAAAACATGAGCGGGACGCTATAATTGGTCAGTTAACTTCTTCAAAATCAATGTACCGTTTTTTCATGATGAGCCCAATGATTTCCTGAAGCCCAGCGACTGTAGAGAGCGAGGCGCTTGCGCGAATAAGAATTTGAGCTACCAAATCTCAAATTCTTATTTTGTATTCATTTCATCTCAATTTCACAATATACGGGCTAGAGAGCCCTTACAGCATGTATGCAAGCAGAGTAGTCGTGTGGTAGCATCCAAATAGGAATTCCATGACAGAACGAAGAATAATGATTGTGGGCCCGAGATTAGGATAGGCAGAAGATTGAGGCGCGAGAGACGCGCACTCACACGCAGACACAGGCAGTACACACACAGGGGCCGATCGCGGCGCGGCGGGCCCTCTCTCACGATAGTCGCCCAAATACTCCCGCTGCTCGACCTGCGAACGGGCATCAGGTCCTAAGGCTTTCCCGACGCTTTCACAACTGGCTCGGGACAACCCCTAAAGCCTCGCGCACATCCGGCGTTGTTTTCCAGACCCACATTCGGCCATTCTACACACCGTTCGTCCCGAACGGTCTTGCAGTCGCCAAGATACACCATCATCATAATTCGCCCAGTCTGGCCCACAGCACATCTCAGCATAAATCATTAACTTCCGATGAAGCTTGCAAGCTAGCTATCCATCATACATTCATCTAATCATCACTGATCAATTTTCAAAAGTACAAATTCAACATACGAACATACGTAAATGTTTCAACTTCGGCTGAATTACAATCTACATCCAAATTCACACTAACATACATAAATGATTTAACTCAGACTGAATTACAATCTAGGGAACAATTTTATATCCTCTCTACATATATAATCTTAGTGAGCTTACAGCCACCCGTGCTCACTGACATACCACGACTGTGGATCACACCCTCACTCGTGCAGCCGCACTAACACCAATCGCTGGGTGCAGTCGGATTTCCGCTTTGTCCCAAACGCTTCATCGGTGCAACCCCGAACGTCATCCGGTAGTGGCGTTCGAAGATTCGGCTAACGTTGCAACCTCTTTTGAATGGGACTGGAGACCAGTCAAGACTGCGACGATTTATCGGCCCAAGGGTCGAAGTCGTCCTGGCTAACTCTGCTGATCCTTGATAGTGCTGCTGCAGAAGTGCTTCACCTGCACTGCTGCTGAGCTCTAGTGGGCTTCAACGCCAATTGGAGCCACTTGCGTTGTTGTAGCTCCAGAGACACCGCTACTGGTGTCATTTAGGGAACATAAGCTTGTTCACAGCCTCGCCAGCTCCAATTTCGCTGATGTTCCTATTTACGAATTATAAGCTACTCGAATGTATCCCAAGGACGCGCATCTAACGTTGCGCCCTTATATACTCATCTACGAGTGCTCCGGGCGCTGACTAGTTACTCGTGTGACCGAACTTCGACCTCTGGGAGCACAGCGTAAGTGATTGTGCCTCAGGTACTGTACAATGATACGCATGGTCAAGCCTCGAGCTCTGATCAGCAACGCGCGTGATCGAGCGTCGAGCACTGTTTCTTCGAAAGCGTATTCGCGCCACGGCTCTGATTCGCGGCAACTGTGATCGAGCATTAGGCTTTGTTTGATATCACGCGTGACCGAATAACGAACCGTGATGTGCGACCCACGTGATCGGGCCACGTGCTGATCTCCGACGCGTGTGATCGAGCCTCGGGCTCTGATCCGTAACACACGTGATCGAGCCTCGGGCTCTGATCAGTCACACGCGTGATCGAGCCTCGGACTCCGATCAGTAACACGCGTGATCGAGCCTCGGGCTCTGATCCGTAGCACGCGTGATCGAGCCTCGGGCTCTGATCCGTAGCACGCATGATCGAGCCTCGGGCTCTGATCCGTAGCACGCGTGATCGAGCCTCGGGCTCTGATCCGTAGCACGCGTGGTTGAGCTCCAGGCTCTGAACAGTGGCACGCACGATCGAGCCTCTGGGTTTCGATCCACCTCAAGTGGTGCCGAGCCTGGTGCCGACTCGCCCTCGTTTGCTTACCCGCTCGCCTAGCTAGCTCGACCTTATGATATAAACTTCCCGGCACGGGTGACCTGCTCGAAGTCCTCGGTGCGAATGATAAATAGCCTGCTCATCCATGCGCTCCCATCGCTTTCTCATGCCCTATGCTTTATCAGCGATAGCACCCTGGTCGCGCTAACGCAGCCTTGACCAGAACTCCTCCACGGCGACGGGCTGATCACGGCCGGCGAGGCCTCATGACTCTGATGACGAACACCCCTGCGGGCGAGCGCACAGCTACCGGCATAGCGATCGCAAATGGTGCCATCACCCAAGCAGCCCTCGCGCTGCCGTCTTGTGCTTCTCTACTCGGCTTGGCTTGCTTGAGTTAGAGAAAGCAAGATGCGAGGCCTTTTCTCGTCTTCAAATCGTTGCTGCGCTGCATTCAGCCAAGCGGGGCCCACCGCTTAGCACCGCTAAGTCCGAGCGATGATGCAGCTGCCGCGGCCTGGCTTTGGTCTCTGCCCCTCCCCCGCTGATGCGGCTCTCAGCTATGGTCCACTCGAGCTGCTGCCACTACAGCGTCTCCGTCACCATGAAACGCAAGAGAGCGAAGACGTTGACTGGCACACCATGCACCAAGAGCACTCACGCAAATGTCCGTGTTCCTGTTGCCTCACTCGTTAGCACGAGCGATTCCGAGTCGAGACCGCCCTCGGCCGCTGCACACCCTCGCGGCCCAGGCGTCGCCCCTGCGCGAGTATGCCTCGGGCAGCTCTCCGCCACCTGGGCCTGCAGGCTCCGTTGCGCCCAGTGTGGTGCCTCACACCCACCCACGAGGCCGCGTTGCTCCCGTCTCGGCCACACCACGTCGCGTTGGCCTGGGTTGCGCTTCAGGGCCCCGGATTAGGCGGAGTTGCTTTCGCTGTACCGCGCTCGTCAGCGTCTCGGCGCGCTGCCCAGCTGCATCCGAGCCTCGTCGCACGTCGCACTTCTCGGACGCCCGCGAGGATCCCGCAACGCGTTCTTTTGTATTATCTCTATGGTTCTCGTAGGCCCGGCGGACCTCCGCGCGCACGCTGCCGTGTACTGCCTGTGCTCCGCTCCGATCTCCACCTCTCTCCTAAGAGCCCAATCCCGGAGGGGCCCCCAAATGTGGGTCCGTGATTAGGCGCGAGAGACGCGCACTCACACGCAGACACAGGCAGTACACACACAGGGGCCGATCGCGGCGCGGCGGGCCCTCTCTCACGATAGTCGCCCAAATACTGCCGCTGCTCGACCTGCGAACGGGCATCAGGCCCTGAGGCTTTCCCGACGCTTTCACAACTGGCCCGGGGCAACCCCTAAAGCCTCGCGCACATCCGGCTTTGTTTTCCAGACCCACAATGATGATAATAACGATCAACACTATACAAATTAGAATTATGCGCCTATCATAACTATGGCACTCTTGAAAGTACTCAGACGCAGAGATCTAGTTTCTTCGGGGGGCATATTCCACAGTCTCTTCAATCTAACAATACAGAAGTTGAAGTGTTTGTCACATGTAGGAACGATTCGGGTTTAATGGTCTGATTCGACAGAGGGGATGATTGATAGATCTGCTATCAAAATTGATAAGGTCCTGAAGATTGTCTAAATGATTGTGTACTTATTTATCAACTAGTAGGTAAGCATGATATCGAAAACATGATTCAATCGATGAGATACCAGTGAGATGAAATATGGAAGAGTGATCATGATTAGTGTAGAGCACTGGTTTACCACTTTTGTATGCCAAAAACCTCATATCATCCTGTGATGAACAGTTTCCAGGTTAGATAGCCTGCCAGTTCCATGTGTTGCCCCTTCCCTCACTAAAATCTCCGGAGCTGTACCTCTCCCCGACGGGGGAGAGCTCGGGCTAGCGGCGGAAAGACTTCCAAATGGCAAGGCCCCGGGACTTGATGGGTTCCTCAACAAGGCTCTGAAGATTGTGAGTAGGGTGCGGCTAAGCCTCTTGTTGGAGGTGCTCAACGAATGCCTGCTAGCAGGAGTCTTCCCGAGGACGTGGAAACGCCAGGAACTAGTGCTCATCCCGGAAGGGAAGGACGGCGACCCGGAAGAGCCCTCGTCAAAACGACCGCTTAACATGCTGAACAACCTGGGGAAGATGTACGACCGCATGATCCTCAACCGACTGGAGGAGTACGAGCGCAGCAGAGGGATGTTTTCGATGCAGTTTGGCTTCCGAAAGGGGCGCAGCACACTTCACGCAATCAAGTGCGTGCAAGATAGATTGTAATCTGCAATGAAGATGGCACCCCAGCCAGGGAAGCGGTTTTGCGCCACCATTGCGCTGGAGGTGAAAAACGCGTTCAATACGGCGAGCTGGGAGCGTATCTACACATCCCTGGACGGAAGAGTACCAACCTACCTGCTGGCGGTCGTCAGCGATGGAGTGCGAGATCGTGTGCTCATCTGCGATACAGACGAAGGACGCATTGAACTCGAGATGTCTGCGGGCATAGCCCGAAGCTCTGTCTCTGGCCCATTTGGATGGAACACACAATACGACGACTCCCTTGCTCTGAACCTCCCGGACGGAGCGGAACTGGTTGGGTTTGCGGACGACGCAGCATGAGTTGTTGTTGCAAAAACCGCGTGGGGTGTCGAGTGTGTTGGCTAAACACAAATGTGAAGGGACGCTAGTTACAAGAAGGAGAAGCTTCCAAATGCTTGTGTTCACCATCAACGGGCACGAAATCCCACTGAAGAGGGAACTCTAGTACCTGGGGGTGTGGTTCGACGATAAGTAGAGCTACAAGGCCCAGCTGAGGGAGGCTGCTCGAAAGGCAGACAGGGTAGACAGTGCTCTCCAGCGGCTCATGCCGGACATCGGAGGGCCCAAACGGAATAGAAGAGCTCTACTCAGCACCGTGAGCTACCCCATCATGCTCTACGATGCGGCCATATGGGCCAGTGTTGCTGTGATTGATGAGAAACTAGGCCCAGTCCAGCGGCGGCTCGCGCTTCGGACGATCAGCGCCTACTGTACCGTGCCTTATGATGCAGCGTGCGTACTGGTAGGTACTCCATCAATTGGCCTGTCAGTCGCTGAAAGAGGGCGAATATGGGAGAGGCAGAAGGCTCCCAAGAGCGGCGGTGTAGAGCTGAACCCGACTCGGGAGACCCTCATCTGAAAAGTTGAACAGGCGGAGACAGTAGAGGAATGGCAGAAGGAGTGGGGTGGGTCAACCAAGGGTCGCTGGACGAGCCGACTGATTCCCAACATAGCCAGGTGGATCGATCGGCATTATGGAGAGTTGGACTACTGGCTGGCGCAGGCGATGAGCGGGCATGGCTGCTTCGGGAAAAATCTGAAGCAGTTCCAGAAGAGAAAAACTCCGGTCTGACAGATGCGTGGGGCCGACTGGGATGACGCGGAGCACGCACTGTTTCAGTGCGAGGAGACGGGTATAGAAGGGACGGAGCTCATAGATTGTCCCGGCGTTCAGCTGACACCTGAAAACCTCGTGCCAACCATGCTTCGTAGTGAAGAGACGTGAGTTAAAATCGCCGAATTTATCAGGTCGGCGATAACCCGAAAAGAAGAGCGCGAACGGGCATTGTTGCGCCAGTCAAGAGGAGCTGCATAGCCAACACCGACGACGTGAAGAGTGATGAATACCGGACGACCTAAGGAGAGGAAAGAAAAGCTGGAGATTCAGAGGGACACGCTTCTTTAGTGCGTGACGCTCCTCCCACCCCGAAGTAATGCGCAGGCAGTTCCAGGGTGGGTTGATTATAGAACGGTGGATGTTACCCTGATTAGCGGGGAGGTTAAGGCGGTGCCGTGCTCTGTGCGAACCCAGAGGCGCTACCCGTCACAACGTCTGCGAGGAGATTAACCTCATTGACCACCATTCAAAAGAAAGGAGAATCTGATGTGATGCCCAGATTTGGCAGCCATATAGGAATGATGATAGGACTAGAGATTCGTACAAGTGTACAGTGCACGTTATACTAGAAAAGTGTTCAGTGAGACACTTCAGCATACCAATGAGCTTAGTACACTTTCTTATCACAAGTCAATGTGATGACGAAAATTCATTTCAGAATCAAAAGAGATACCTAGATCTTTTATGACAGAAACTCCATCTAGCTTAGAATTCTCCATCATGCAATCATACAAATAAAGTCTGTTGCCCGAAAGAATGATATCTCATTGCACTCTTTGGCATCGAGGTTGAGACCATTTTTTTCACACAACGAAACAATTGTGGATCGCGCTTGAAAAGAAGTCTAAAACATATTCAAAGAACAGCAGCAAAATTGATGAAAAACTCAACTCCCATTCAATTCGAGAAAGTAACGAAAAAATGGCGAGTTCCGCATGTGAAAAACGAACGCAAAATTGAGGTTAAGAATCGATCGGAAGGCGTAAGCGGAGTGAAGTTGGAGGGGGGCGAGAGAGCTCGTTTCTCAATCAAATGACCAATCTCCTAGGAAACCGTTACCATCTATTTTTTACTGTACTCAGCAGTATATGTGGGCTCTATTCAAGAGTTCACAAGAGACAACCGTCGGCGAGAAAGCCACAGTGCTCCACTTGCCCCGTGCCTTCACCTATTATCGAACAATTTCGGTGGTGAGGAACCTGTGCCCGCGGACATCTCTACATTGAGAGCCGCGACATGGCGTTCACTGTAGCTCAAATGTCCACAGTACCGATGCAACTTGATACCCCGAATGAATCAAAATCATGTCATCAAAATTGAAATGGAATTAGAACAAGTCTCGCATCCCCTTTCACAATATTCACAATTATAGATAGTTGAGAATTCATAATAGAACATTTCATCATTCAATTGGGAACATACTCCCTCAAAACAGAATTCTAGTTCTGTTCTTCAGCAAATCGTATCAATTTACGAGTAGGTCTCAAAAAGTTTCCATACGCTGTTCTAATTTTTGCAACTCGAACTGGTTCATCTGAACCAAGCAGGAAGCGTTCAATGACTCCTTTGCGCCGATGATTCCGTTCAACGTTTTCGTTTAGAATCAGAACTAAATCACCTACTTTCGATGGTGCTTGGCTCTGATGCCACTTTTTCCTAGGTACTAGAGTTGGTAAATATTCTTTGAGCCATCGACGCCAAAACATATCGGCGAAATGCTAAGCAACTTGCCACATCTTTCTAGGTTTCAAAACTTGTGCATCACATCTAGACACTTGAATTTGACCTGAGGAACTGCCCAACAGAGAATGATTAGGAGTTAGAGCTTCGGCATCTCGTGGATCGTCTGCTGATAAAGCAGTCCTCACACAACGATTGAGACGTTCCCAAGCCCCTCCCATATGAGGAGCTGAAAGTGGATTGTAATTCCGGACAATTTGATTTCTATTAGCATGTCCATTGATCCGAGCCTTGTCTAAGCTTCCAACTGCTTGCACCAATTCTCTACTCATTCCACAAAAATTAGTTCCATTGTCACAGTAGATATTAGCGGGCGTGCCTCTACAAGCTGGAAATCTCCGCAGGGCTATAATAGCTGAATCAGTATCTAAACTATCTGCAAGCTCAATATGAATCGCACGAGTAGTCATACAAGTCAATAACGCGGCCCAACGTTTCTCATGACGTCTTCTGATTCGGACTGTCATAGGTCCAGAATGATCTAACCCGCAGTGGGCGAAGGGACGAAATACATGGGCTTATCTTGCTGCTGAGAGAGCAGCCATTTTTGGATCAGCAGGCCGCGCCCGGCGCATTTTACAAATGATGCAGTGCACAACAATTGACCGTAATCCTCGACAAAGACGGACAATCCAATATTTCTGGCGTAGTTCATTGATCACAATTTGATGACTGACATGGTGAAGTTTTACGTGATAATTATTGATCAATAACCTCGCATACTCTTTTTTCATCAAGGATAGCAGGTTTCGTTGTCACACTGTCATTAAGGAATTCGACAATACGACTCTCTGATCTCAGAACGCCTCTCTCATCTAGATATGTATTCAAACTAAAAATTGAACTTTCGTTGGGGATCGGTTCTGAATTTTTGAGCGCGGCGATTTCTCTAGAGGAGGATATTTTCTGACTGAACTTCACACAAATTTTCTCTGCATAAGAGAGCCGATCAAATAGAGATCTATTACGAATTTTCATGGGATCAAACGCTTTCATCATTCGAGACACCGTAGAAATGAAGCGATCCCATCGAGAGAAGCGTGAAAAATCAAGGAATGGTTCTAAGCACTCCGTTGTTAATGTACACTTGGCGTCAACGAATTCTTTCCGAACGCGAGTGAAGAAGTTACAGCATTATGACGTCACTTTCGACAGCGCGAAAAAGGTTAGATTTGCAGGGGGCGGGGCAAAGCGACTGGTGATAAGATCCGATGATAATTTAGAATTGTTCCAACGGATGAGTTTGACTCATGGATTAATATTTTTGGGATTCGACGGAGAATTTCTTTTTGGGACGAGTTTCCTTGCTGTTGTCGGCTTGGATGAATCAATTTACGGATAAAAAGTCTGGAAACTGAACCTATATTTGGGAACAGAGTCTCTCGCCTGAGCGAAAATGAGGATGATTCTGAGCGATGGATCTCAAATTTAGACATGTTGGAGACTATAAAGAACAGCTCCGATAAATAGTTCCAACCATCAACAATGGCATGCAAATTAAACTGCCAAATTCCAAAATTTGATGAAATG
>JAPYYZ010016776.1:0-10303 GCA_030522705.1 Eretmocerus eremicus | reverse complement strand
ATATTTTACTTTGATCGTGTGAATAGATTCCGAAGGAGAGTATTCTGAAGATGATGGTTCACGGCGATGGAATAGATGCTACATTGAGAGCCATTGCTAAACTGATTTCTTAATTATGTATATGAAACCCCGTTCTCTAGAAGCAAGATGAAGTACCACAGTCCGTCATAGTGCACAATTTCATCACCCCTGTGATATCGGTCTCAGGCTATGTATCTTTCTTTCATGTATATAATACGTTGAAAAAAACAGAAGCAAAGTGAGTTGGACCGATCCAAAATCGCTATAGCATTTTTGGGTTCCATAAAATTGATTTCTGAGATTTCTGATCTTATTCTTCATGTTTACCTAAAAACTTGCTACAAAAAATTAGCTCGACCAAATCGCGTACTTCCCAGCTCATTCAATATCTCAATTCGAGATCTTCAGAAGTCTATTTTGGTAGTTGGAAAATTCGATTTCGGGACGAATTGCCAGCCAAATCACAGAAAGTCGTTGAGTGTGCCAATTTTTGCCAACCATCGTATTCTTTATAGGAGCACTCTGAAAAATATTTGGATAACTGAATAGCTGGGCATTCCTCTTTGAAACCAATTAATAATTCATACATTAACATAGCGTAAATTTTTGGCACCTCTGTAAAAATTCATTGTGAAAATAAGGTAAGTGTACCCAACCTGCCCCCATCTGCGAATCTCAAGAACAGGCATACCCCAACCTTCCCGCGAATTTTTTTCATGTTTGTTATGTTAGAAATAGAGAAACTAAGTGATTTGGACCGATCCGAATCGATTTTTGCGTTTGCTAGCTCGATACAAGTGACTTTTTATGTTTTTCGTAATTGCGCTCCTAAGAAATCTTTTTTACTCAAAGGGCTGCCAAAAATTTTTGACCAGACCAATCTTAACGATTCTGGTTGCATTTGATTCCTCTATCCGAAGCCTTCAAACCCCTTTTTCAAAATCTCTAAACTCCGATCTGGCCCCTTTTTCAGAGCAAAATACGAAGCCTAGGTCGGCTTTTTGGAGGAGTGAACCCAACTTGCCAACATATGCTTATCCCACTAGGGGCATAGTAAGACCTTGCTGAGCACTCAAATTGTCATCTCTGCGTCGGTACATCATGTAACAAGCATTTTGGATTGTCTAAAAACTCAAAACCCGCTCCCTACGGCGATGAAAGCACTCTTTGCTCTTTTTTTCTGTTATTGCGGTGCAACTCTGGGTGAATAAACGATGGTGGCAAGTTGCGTACACCCTTTCGAAAACCCTCAGAAAATCACTTTTTCGGAGATTTGGGATAACTCTGCTGAATTTGGTCTGAATCGGACGTACCTTAGTTCATTTGAAACGTCATTGAAACAAGTTTCAAGTTCGTGTGAAAGCTCTACCTTACCGACATTCATCACAAATTGATTTGAAATAAAACAAAACAATATTTCGAAAAAGTAGCTCCAATCCGAACTGCGTATTGGGAGAATGTACCGCTGTGTGAAATTTTGAAGTGGTCCGCGAAAAGCTTTTGGAGTAATTTGAACTATAGTGCTGATATATTATAATTGTACCATAGCTCAAATTAATCCAAGAGATTTCTACGGATCACACCAAAATTTCACACAGCGGTGCACTCTGCTAAAACGCAATTGGTATTAGAGCTATTTTTTCGAAATATAATTTTGCTTTATTTTGAATCAATTTATGATGAATGTCGGTAATGTAGAGCTTTTCCTTCGCCTGAAACTCCGCCTAAGTGCATTGAAAAATATTAAGGTGGGCCAAAGTTATGAGCAAAACGGCTCAAGGGGGGAGGGGCAGGTTAGGTACACTTACCTTGATAACCCAATTAGACCCCATGGAGCCAGCTTTGATCCGCAAAATATAAGAAACCGGATTTTTCCCCCATGAAACGCGATCGCTTAGATCAGACGTACTGTTGTGCATATATCGATTTTCTTTACACTCACTTTGACACGTATCAGGTCCCACTGATGGAATAATAGAGAGATGTGACATTTTGTTTGACGCCTAAGCGAATTTATAAAAGTGGCGAAATTGGGTATACCCCCTCGAAGCTAAGCAAACAGATCATTCAATTATTTGACAAATTTTGTTTGAAAATCAACGATGAATCAGCTCTAAATCGCCAAATTTGAATATACCTTATCTCACTTTGTACATTTTGGAATAAGCTTCGAATTCAGCTGAGCTACGTTGGAAATATCGACGTGGACGGAAGTTATACGCAAACTACTTTCAGGGTGGCGAATTCGGGTACTTTTACTTTGTATACGTTATTACTTTGAACAAACACAAATTTTGTTGTTGTGCCGATGCTTTTGAATTTCTACTCAATCCTAATTCCTTGATTATATTATCTGAATATTCCCCATAAAGATTATAAAAAACGAATGCTTCAATGGTATAAATTACTCTTGGCTTGACGAAATAATTCTTTCCATGCATATGTATTGTTCTTTGAAACGTATGGGCTAATCCACCTTCCTCTAAAATGAATTGAGTGGAAATCGCGTATTCCTCATGAATGGTCTGTTGAGATCATTCTGAGACAATCATCATTACTAGGATATTGTATACATTTTTGTGAAATAGTTACCTGACTCAAAAGATAATGGTGTCGTTGTAGTTGTAAGTTATTAAACTAATGCGAACAAAATGCTCTCAAATATAAATCGAACTTTAGAAAAGTATGAATATGTGATTTTCAACTGCAAACTTCAGGAATTAGCCTGGGCTTATAATTTTACACAGTAAATATTTTTCGCGATGAAGATTTTTTATGTAATATCAAGTGTAGTTATGATCGTTCACACTAGAACCAACAACGATCCACAATTCTCATAGAATCTGAAAAGGTCTATAAATAAATGTTGCAAGGGTGGGCATTATTGCAGATTCACAAAAAAGCAACTGTTTACGGGTCTGAGAATTCGCATCCTCTGTCAAATATATGCCTGGTTTCTTCATGTCTTCTCACAATTCACTTACGAGACTCACGGCACTTGAGTTTGCATAACACGAACTAGAGAACGCATCAAACTTTGGATTCAAACGTTCCAAATCATGAAATATATATGATCGGCGTTTGCGAGTCAAATGATATCGGCTAAATTGCCGATTTTTTATCAGCTGATTCGCTGGTTTTGTCACATATCGAAGATGGATCACTCCACCTTCGATGTATGAACCTTTTGAGCCTCGTATGATGTCGAGGATGCACCGGAAGGATTTTGATGGAAACTTCTTTCGAAGATGAGATGAGAAACGTATGGAAAAATTTTGATTCTACGCTTGATGTTCGTGCGTTTCGCCATTCCGTGATAGATCTGGCTCCTCAGGGGGACTGAGAAAAAAATGATTCGATATAATTAGCCGATATAATTTGACTCGCAAAGGCCGATCGTATATATATATTTCATGATTTGAGCTTCCCGCGAGTGATAAATAGATACCCGATCATATCGATCGAGTGTCGAAATCAATTTGATAATTCAAACGTTCCAAATTCAATGGTTCCAAATTCGAACGTACCAAGTCATTGAGACTGTCATTCGTGCAAGCTCTTCTCACGAGAAATGGTGAGGAAAAAATGGATTTAGGTAAGTTTTCGTGAATACATTTGTGCGTTGTGAATCGGAACATATATTTTACGCGTGAAGGGTTGGATTTTGCGAGAAGAATCTTGAAGAGGGGTTGTAACCGATGCAGTGAATAAAACTAGCTTTGAATCGATTAGGTTTCCATAATTTTGTAGATTCCACTAGATATATACACTATCTACAGAGAGGGATGATGGATCTCTCTCGCAGTAAACTCGCCATAACTCGAAAACTCTTGGGCCTACGGCGAAATAAAAAAAAAGTTTTGAAGTTCAGAAAAAAGCTATCATTTTGTGTTTTTCGAATATTATCTTACTGCCCTCTTCATACGTATAATTAGGGTTGAAAAAGTGAAAAATAACTACTTTCGATCAATCACCTGTCATTTTGAGACAAACGGTACTAAAACTTTCAAAATGCGCCTTGTAGATTTTTTTACGAGCTTTCATTCTCTTTTTTCAAAAATTTCCTACGATATTCTGAAACCGAGCTATGGACTATCGAAGATGAATAATTGACACAATATGACGAACAATTCAAAATGAAAAAGATCGAAAAGCTGAAGTTTAAAATACTTGAATCCATCAGAATCCATTTCGTGACCAATCCACAATCAGTGACAGACTATTTGACACTTCAACGTCAATAATACTGATCTGACAATGGGTTAATGGATGAATCTAACTCATATTTATTCGCCGATCTTCCAGAGCCCATTGCTTGGCTTCAGAATATCGTAGTAAATTTTTGAGTTAACAAAATTAGAGCACTCAAAAAAATCTACAATTGCATTTTGAAATTTTGTTCCAGCATTATTTTTCTCAAAATTACATAGGTGATTGATTGAGAGTAGTTTTTTTAACACTTTTTCAACTCTAACTATACGCATGGAGAATGCAGCAAGAAAATATTCCAAAAACACAGAATGATAGAATCTTTTCTGAAGTTCAGAACGCTCCTTTTATTTCTCCCGTAAGCCCAAAAGTTTCCGAGTAATAGCGGTTTCACTGCGATAGTATATTATACATTTTTCTCCGTGGGTACTATACACTCGGAGAATGGAGAAACAGAATTATCAAATATAAAATGTGGCAGAACCTCACTTGGATTTGTTGTGGGCTCGCTTCGTTGAATCCAATAAGCAGGAACTCAAATTTTACTTGAGAATTCACGCTTTTCTGGCGGCCTACACAAATTTGTCTATTACGTAACGGGTTCTATCGTATTAACGAAGAAATATTCAAGGGAAGTTTGAGGTGAGTTACATCTATAACCAAGGACCGTTTTATAGGTGTGGTATGAGATCAAAATCGCTCTAAAATACTTTCGTAAACCCCCGATTCTTCTCGCAAAACGCTTGGCAATGTCATTGGAACGCAGAAGCAACTCTCTCATGGACGTTTTTTGCAAAATTAAATGATGTAGAGGTTGAAAGATGTAATTTTGATATCCTCCGATGGTACCTATAGACTTCCCGCAGTGCATAGCCGACGCGCCACGTTGCAGCCAAAACGTATCTTGTTCATGAAATTCTTTCTGAGTAATTAAAAACTATTAGTGACCGACCATAGTGGCATAAGTTAACTTTTGAAAATACCAAAAATTTGACCTCAATTTTGGTGCTACTAATATTCTGTTCAAGTTAGGCATATCGCACAACGATTATGGCATCGAGGGGTATGATTTTAGTTTAAAAAATTTGCCAGAATGGTTTTTGGGAGAGATTCCAAGCGTACAGATTACAACGACGAAAAAGTTCGAAAAATGGTCTTACGTCACTGTGGTCGGGGACCCTCCACATGTAGAACGTTCTACACCCACAGATAATAGAGGATGTGATTACATCCTAGAAAGATCGATCTCAGTTATTTGACGCTCAGGGCTAGGAAATATTTAGCTCAGAATCAGAAGTACAAGGAATATCACGAGGTCTTAGCAACCAACCCTTGATCATCTATATTGTTCCATTATCGAGATGGTATTGTTCTACAGGCGAACCCCGGTATTCGCGATTAATGTTGCCACCAAAAGTACCGCGAATACGGGGACATTGTTCATATGGGAAAAGGGAGATCGTTGCCAGGGTCCGAGGTAGATGCAGAGTTGGCGAAGACAAACTCGTTCTTTATCGTCCAATATCGAAAGCCAGAGGCTTCATTAAGATGTATAATATAAGTCTGTTGTGAATTTATTAAACAATTGAGTATTCAAATAACTGCATCAAACGTCATGAATAAAGTTGATAAAAATATGAAAATCACTCTTTAGCAAGCTATTACGTTTTCGCCCTTTTGTTCACGCCGTTCTTTGGGGGAGAATTCTTTTTTGTTGGAGCCATATTCACACAGTAGGAATTTGTGGAAAAATATTTTAAACCAGAGTAAAAAATAATCCAAATAAGAGAATCTCCTTCCAACCTCAAAACACCAGTACCAAAACATCAACAATCTGAACGTTGGCCACAGATATATAGGATAGTACATTGGATACATGTGCTCAGTAGTCGAACATTATTTCGAGAGAGGGAAGAAATTAAAAACCACGAAAATTATCAACCGTTGATCACATTATTCGAAGTAATTGGCATGGAGAATGAAAATTCTTCCAAGAAAATATTTTACCGATCGTCATTGAACCGCGAATGAGCGAGGCTAGATCCCGCGAATACCGGGGCGTGTCCACAATTGGCCAACCGCGAATAAGCGGGGATCGGGAACACCGGGGTCGCGAATACCGGGGTTTGCCTGTATTTAAAATAGACGGACAATTTCCTAAATTGAATCGACTTGGTTCTATTAATTATAGCCAGACTTATGCATTACAGTTCCGTGAATATTCTCTTTGCCAAGTCCAAGAAGGTCGATCGGACATGTCTTTGATGTATTCGACACACGGTTCACCGTTATTATTCATGAGATCTCATGATGGTTGTGAGGGGGCCGTGCATATAAAGTACGTATTGCAGACAAGTTTTAGCCATTTTTAACTCCCTCCGCCCTGCAACTCAAGAAAACTTTTCCACAAAAATTGATCACCCCCCCCCTTCCCCGCCCACCCCCTCAACTACGCTCCGCAACTTTTCAAAGGACCATTTATAATGCATATGCCTACTTGCTCTGTTGCTAGATGAAAAATCGTATTTTTCGAGGTAAATTTACATGCGATGTGAAAATGGGGAAGAGGAAGAAATCTGAGCATTCTGATTAGCTGGATGTGCCGTCATATTTATCTCGAGCCAATCAGGATGCTTACATCTTTTTCTCTCTTCCCCATTTCCGCATGCTTGTGAATCCGTAAAGTGATTTCCGAAGATGAGAAGGAAGTTGTGACGTGATAGGTTTAAACGAGAATACACTTGTAATTAGGCTTTCTTTTACAAAAAGAGGCATATTAAAATCTCTCTTGATCAATATTCTTGAATTTCGCATTAATGAGATAACAATTAATGGTTTTGAAAAAACTGGGGGTTGTGGATGGTACAAAACGTACAGGGGTTGAACTATTTTGAACAAAGTACAAGCCTTACATAGTACTTGGAAAATGTCAAGGACGTCATTCGACGTAAAAAATATAGCCTAATTTTCCGGAACTAGTGGTCAAATTCAGTCTCAGAGGCAGCTTCCTTGGTCTGGACTCTCCCTATCCTTAGCTGAAGCATAACGCCAATCTTTGCCGCTAGAAAATGAGGTATCCAATTGTAATTAAGTTATTACACAATTACATCTCCTTCCATCGGGCAAAGAGATTCCAGAATTTGGAAAGTGGAGTTACCTCATCAGACATGGCTTGGATCGGCTCACATCTCTCCGAATCATTCATTTTGAATCATGTAGATAGAGTAATGCCGTTGGAACTATTTCAAAAGATGGTTACAAGATCAACTAGTCTTCAAAATATCAACTTGATTATCCGACAAGACGAAATGAACCCCCCCATGCCGGCTTGGAGCCGTCGGAACATGAACAAATCATAGCAGAATCTTCCTAAACATTTCATTCAGTTGTTTACTAAGGCAAATTAGCAATTTCTTCTCAACATCTATCTATATATGTACTCTGTGTCCGGCCCAGCTGAATACAGTAATCGATCAATTTGGTATGATTGTATCATACTGTCAAAAGTATCGAAGGGGTCATGGTCTGTTCGAAAAATCGAACATTTTCTGAAATCCTTGAGACTTGTCTGTTTTTAGCCGTCTACATGATACAAATATCTAGTTATAAATGATTATGATCGAAATATTTCTCATTGAGAAAATTTTCTTCATCTCAGATTTTTCAGTCGGTCAACTCGATAAACGTGACCTTCGACAGTCAAACAAATTTCCCTCGCTCGCACGAGTCATGACTATATAATTTTCTTGTACAGCCCACCAGGAATTAAGAGAGAAATATGAAAATCTTGTGAGTATTCAATCAAATGAATAACATCCACCATACTAAAATTCTTCTCTCACGCGATGATGATTATCTGATCGTTACTTGAGAACTGTGATTTCGAATCCGTCGAAGAGCCCAATTGGTTTTTGAAAATCAAACTTCTTCCAACCAACAGGAATGCTGATAGGGGCTATAATCTAACACTTTTTGGATGCGATAAAAATTGTTCTCATAATGTTCTGAACTCGTCGTGACCTACAAAAATTGAGAATTTGAGATTATGGATTATGGATTCTCGAAGTGGATTACTGTAATTGATCATTTACGAAAACGTTCAAACCAATTCCATTCACGTAGATTCATCCAAGCGATATTTATATGACGTAAACCAAGCCATTCTCTGGAATATTGGTGTCATTGTAAAACGAAATTCCGTACAATGGGTGTTGAGCGTTCAGTTCTATGGCCGCTTCATATCCCATACGATTGCATACAGAATGATGGTTTGCCCTGAATTTCTATCTGCACATCTAATAAAATATGATTGAAGCGCCACTGTGCGATAAAGATTCATAAGGTTGCAAATATTCCACTTGACAATTTCTGTAAGATATCCATATGCAATTTTACTGTATGCTTCTTCGAGATATCGCTGCTAGCTATCAGTTTTCAGGAGTACATAATGTATGAATCAATGGCATTGTGATTGTTGAGATAAGATATTTGCTAACCAAACGAATACAGAACTCATTTTTTCCAAATAACTGATTCGCAGACTTGCGGGAAGATGATATAAACTGAGTGACTATTGATTTGGAACGATCTGACTATTGAACAAGGTTAAATATTTGCCGTCTCACTCAATACATTCATTTTTTTTGTCGATGCAATCGCTGGATGGAATCATATTTTTATAAATGAAGTAAAAATTGAATAAAAAGAAGGAGAGGTATAGTGCTGGTCGATTGAATGGTATAAGTTGTACCCCTGAATAAGCTGAATGTGTGATGTTATAGATGAACATAGCCAATTCTGTGATACCAAGACTAAAATATCCACGGTGAAAGTCCATTTTTTAATTCTTCGTGGATTTCTTCGCAGATACCGTAGACTCCTCTGTAGAAGTTGCTGAAAAAGTCCCGAGGATGCCTCTTTTGTGAAATTCACACAATTTGTTACAATCTATAATAATTATAGATTGTGACAAATTATTGAATCAATGACAACGCTTCTGAGGAGGTTGAGCATCTGACGGAAAACGGACCACTGTTTTTGTCGTTATTTTTCCGTATGATTTCGCATGGTTATCCTGCAATATAGCGATTTTCATCGGAGATCCGCATAAGAGCTACTCGGGAAATCTTCAACCACGTGGCGACTTCTTCGTCGCCGCCTTTCGGCGATTGTATTGCCTCGATAAGCCCCTGGCGACTCTCTGTCGGAACTGCGCGAATGCGCGGCGGGTATCTGTTCTCTATCTGTTCGCGAAGACGATTAATGCTCGAAAACATTCGCGCGACTTTAGCTCAGTGGTATGAGTACCGGACTGTCAATATCTCAGCTCTGGTTCGATCCTCGGTCAGTGCGAAGCTCGGTAGTCGCTTTCTTTTTCGGAGTTATAATCCCAAAACGCATTAACGAATCTGCGTAACAATGGCTCCCTTGCGGGGACCCGCCAATTTGCATCGCCTCCACATCCCAGACATTCGTTGCTATTAATTCGATAATTCATAAATTAAATGGCGAGAATTCACTTGTAAAAGGTGGCGCTAAAATCGGCATTTGTCGATGGGCATAGAGAAAGACATTCCAGCATTACCGACCAACTCTGACGATCGTCCAGCTGCGGTTTGTACATAGTAGATTAAGATTGTTCCCGGTATGATTGACACGTAGGTGAAAGATCCGCGGTCCCACTGGAAGACCGCGAGAGTGCAGTGCCTTCGAAGACTACCAAAATATATAGCGGGCAGGGTGCAAGGCCCGGAGCCACTACACGGCCGGCGGAAACGAACGTTGATGAGCTGTCATCATATTCACATTTTCAACGATATATATCAACTTAACGTCGAGGGTGGGACCCCGACATTCCCCACCCCCGTAGGTGTGGCGACGTCTTCTTCGCCGCCCTTCGGCAATTGTATCACCTTGATGAGCCCATGGCAACTGTCTGTCGGAACTGCGCGAGTGCGCAGCGGTCTTCTGTTCTCTATCACTTTGCGAAGACGATTAATGCTCGATACCACCAGCGCGACATTAGCTCAGTGCTAGAGCGACGGACTGTCAATATCTTGGCCCCGGTTTGATC
>JAPYYZ010016744.1:0-17778 GCA_030522705.1 Eretmocerus eremicus | reverse complement strand
TGCTGCGCTAAAAGTGCCACAACGGTATAATAAGGAGGATAGCCGGGATGATGATATAGGGACACAATTAAGAGCGGACAGTTATGATTTCATTACCCGTTAATGGATTGAGGAATGGCAAAAAATGCGAAGCTATATGCAAGTCGGAATATTCATAAGCGCAAAAGGAAAGAAGGAGCGAAAAAGAGCTAAAGCGCTGCGCTCGTTTCGTCTCGCGGCAGGTAGACCTTAAGGCAGCTGCGAACGGGTGAGAAACTAAGTACCGCACATCGAGCAGTAAATCAGCTCTTTCATTGACCAAGTAAATTTTTTCGCATACCGATCCTTTATAACTCCTGTCCAAACAACCTCCGCGCGTAATACTTGCAATTGAAGAGGGGAAAAAGTTCGCAACGAGCGTGAGCACGACTGCCTCTGCAGCCAGTAACGGTTCCGACTTATTCTCAAGGCTGACCGGCCGCGAGCCAAGGCGTATTATGGGCATACAGCATAGCGTGGCAGATTCATCTCTCGCGCCAGTCTCCCGCCCGTCTGTGACCTTAACGACCGCCGCGACTTGTACGCGAGTATCCTCGTGCGCCGCGTTGTGTAATAGCCCGAGCGCGTGCATAATATGTAATGCATATACGCGACGCAGGTGGAAGGAGCGAAACGCGTTGATGAGGAAACGGAGGCCTGCGAGCGCATTTCCAGAGCCGCTGGTGAGAGATGCGAAAGGAGAGGTAGTACAATAATAGTTGACGCACCTAAGTTTTTTTGGCAATTTTCATGAATAGTTTCCGACTGAGATAATGGGAAAAGCTCAAAATGCCTGTGTGATGGATTTTCGTTGATTTGGTCGAGCCTTTTATATAATACGCAAAGAAAATCGAGATATTCACAAGTATGCAAACATAATTCGATCATTTGAACATCATCCGACTGCCATATCTGACATATATCTGTTTAGAATCCCCTTTAAAAAAACAAGTGCCTTGAAAAGGACGTCGTGTTCTTCAGAGTAAGAAAAAAAGTGTTGCGATACACGAATACGATACAGCTGGGTTGGAATATGCAAGAGGAGACGCTGCGTTACGCTGGTATGAAAAATTCATCCAGGATAATAATCCATCCATAAACCAGAGCGTCCAACTTTGGCAAAGTCGGAAAATCCGATTCTGGTCGCGTTCCGCAGACCTTTCTTGGAATTTGCCCGCTCGAAGCCTCTACTGAGCGTCAATATACAAGATATATCCTTTCCAGATGCAAGCCGCGATTCTTGGAAAACAATACCGTGACTCGATTGCAAGAGCAGATTCGATTTTTCTGAAGAGTTATTATCTGCAGTATCAGCCCAGTCTGGGGTACCTTGGATTCACAAAAAGATATAATATTGCACCGAATCCGGGAATCCACAAGATTCATCTTCGATCAATTAAAGATAGGTATCATATGAGAGAGATCAACAATTTGACATTTAAGAGAATATTGATTATATAACTTTAGGAGTGTCAAGGTATTACAAAGTTGCTGATCCTTTACTAATCCACGAGACTAATAAAAAAATCTCCAACAAAGAAAAAGGTGTCCAGTATTTCATGCCAGGGGTGTCAGAGTTATTAAAACTAAAAATGTTACAGACATCTAAGGCGATTTTGGATAACTCCTCACTCCATTACTGAATTGTGATGAATGTATTCTACAATCATATTTCCACCTCGGCGATTGCTCCCCGGGGAGTTGAACGTCAAATTATACTTGCTTGGCGAAGCGTTATGCATTTCAAATGTCTGACTCCTCATTCTAACTCTTCCTTGTCACGTATAAGCCAGACTGGCTTGCTTATTACTGCATTATTACGTATACCACATTGCTCGCTGCGAGCAGAATAAACTAGTTTTAAGTAAAAGTTTCTAAAGTCAATCACCGACGCAACAGCAAACTCTGTCATTTCAAGTAGCATCAAAATACTCGCCATTGGTGCCATACATACCCATCGCAATGATACGGTCGCGCAGTGTAGAAGTTGTGGCAACGTGGAATTCGAATATCTGCTGCATCGCAAGCTCGGCTTGTTATTTCTTCCTGATATGCACTCTCAGAGGAAAAATTGAATGCTTCGGTCATTCAAAGACATCAATTGTCCACGACAGCGCTTGCCAAATATAGTTCAAGAGTTTTAGTGCTGTATTTCCTTAATGTTACTCGGGTCGCACTTCAGAATAAGAAGTCTCTTCGCATGGGGCAGCATAGTGTCGAAACTAAATGTTATTCATCCTAGTGACCGAATATCCTTATTTTTGAAGATCATCTAGATTCTGAAAAAATACCAACGCGAGTTTGTCAATTAACTTTTAGATACGTGATTTGTCAATCGCTGCGACTGGAGCAAAATCGTCACTGGTCTGACCATGCGTTGACTCTTACTCCTGAAAACAGAATGACGCGGCTCAACACTTTGGTCTAGCTTACAATCAGATTACTTTTTATCGAATTCTTACCTGTGGCCCAGCGTAAAATTTGGGAAGCTATGGAGTGTGTAATATAATAAAGGATTAATTTGAGAATTTGTCCACAATTTTTCCAGTCCATTCCTAACGTCGATTTGGATCATAATGACTAGGATATTGATCGGTTGAGGATTTCGAAAATATTCTACTTGTGCAACTCACAATTAGTCCTGTGTAGATGAATGATAGATCAATCATAATTATTCATAACTTTCGACCCTCAACTTCTACAGCTATTGTAGCAAAACATCGAAATTGAGAGAAAATAAGAATTTGATCACATTTAACGTATAGGATGCTGGTTCCACTGTCAGCTTTGCTTGGAATTCGTTATGGTTTTTCTAATTATATGTTTGATCTAGTAAAATAATGAGAAAAAAGTAATATTGTTATTTATTAATGGAAAAGTGGTCAAAAATGGGAGATATTGAAAAATTCGCAAAATCGATACGATGGAAAATCAAGAAGCGAAAATTGATATAGACATTGAAATCTTTAGGATGGAAAAATATACCAAATCTGAAGTAGAAATTTAAAAATCTGTAAAATTGATGGATAATTGAAGAGGTATGAACAACTCACATAGGATAGTGCACAGACATGGAGATAGTTATATAAAACAAATCGTAGGTGGATTGAAGTAGATCTGGGAGAAAGAAGTTACCGATCGAAGGATCTCGTCGATGAGAGTAGGAAAACATGTAAATTTTTATTAGGATACTTGTTAGAGCAAAAAATATGAAAAAAGAGTTAAAAATCGAAAATTAATCGGGACCTATCTTAATACTTTCTCTGTGAGAAAGCAAAACTGGAGTTCAGTCAACCCAATTCCATATCCGATCGTTTATTGGATCATTCAACCCAAAAATAGTTTGCAAATCAAATCATCTCGAACTCGGCACGAAGTAACGCGAGACAAATTCATCGAATAAGACACAGAATCAGAGCAATTAGTCTAATAACGTGGGATAAGCAGTCAACCAATCGATAACGCGAAAAATATCTCTTTGCGCGCGCACAGATCACGCGATATTACCTCTAAATCGACTTCCATTCCACCAATGACTATCCATTTTTTTCCCAATCTCACGCACAGCTTCCTTCATCGAGTAAGCGAGTGGGCAGCGCCCGCTCGATATATATCCAGCGCGTCGAGCGAATGCAGCGAGTCACGCACGAGACCGGCGGACCACTTGGCACTTTTGCTCTTTGCTCGGCGCGAGAGTGGGCGCCTTGGTCGCTCGATTTTTAAGCGAGTCAATCGATTTCATTGCGGGCGCGCGCGCCCAGAGGCAATTATGATGAGCGATAAGTGCGCGCCAGGAGCGTTCAGGCTCCGCGGCCGCGATCCGCATCGGCGGACGTTTACGAATTGCATCGGGGGCCGGGCCCTCGGCGGAGTTGGCTCGCGATCAAACGGTAAACGTCTGGAGCAGCTGCCGCGAGTGCATTTCTTCGCTCTGTCACGCGCTTGCCCCGCTGTGCCTCGGCCCCCCGAGCGTTTCGAGGTTGCCCGAGAAAAATGGAGCCCCTACTCCAAATTTCAGCCTTAGCAGCGAGCACGGACTCTCGGGTACTGCGTATCGCGGTACATTAATGGACGGTCCTGATAAGGATGAGTTATCGCTTCTTGTTCCGGCCCGCGCGCCGGTCCTGCCGGAATTTGAGAATTTGAGGATTGTGAAGTATACCGAGACCTGAGGTTCGGATGGTGGAATGAACGATTGTTATGGTATAGTGGTAAGGGCTGTGGGTAAGAACTCGTAGCCCTTTATCGCTCAAGGGCGTGGTGTTAATTGCGAAATGGACGGAGGATAAAATAGAGCTGCCTGCAGTCACAACCTCGTGATTACTCCGAGACATCTGTACAATCGTTTTCTTCAACTCACTCTCCATCAGCAGCTTCATTAGTGTAGCTCCGGCGGGAGCTAGCGTCTTACGTTCTTTGAACACTCGCTTACCTGGAACATAGAAAATGATTCATCAAGAAATTGCATCAGAAGCAGCGGTAAGAGGATGAGCGCTAATGGTATCATCAAGGATTGAAGTGGACTGTAATGAAATCTCGGAGAATGCTTAACGGACTTCAGATTGCGTATCTCCTTTTCATTAGAGCGTTTATAATTTCTAAGAGGGGTTGGGAGATTGCTTGATCGGCTCTTTTTGCCAACGACAGCCGGTAACAGTGTTAACAATTTCATAAGCTTGCGAGCTTAGAAATTGGATTCTGCTCCCGAGACTTGATCGAAATTCTCACGGTCTGCAACAATAGCCCTCCCAAAGGGTATTAGTTTCGCCAAAGCTGATACCGAGAACTGATTCACGAAAGCTGGGAGGACAAAAGCAGTGTGGAGCTTTTCCGTAATCTCAGGGCACTAACGAACATTCAACCCAAGCATATTTCCAAATTGAGAAAGTTTAGAAAAACGATTCGTATCCTCTGATCTCACACAGACGAAGTTGCACTAGATTTTCAGAAATCAGATGTGTCAGGGAGCAATATCGACGCTCGAAAACTATAAGGCTCCATCTTCATTCTTGAGAAAATAAAAATTCTTGTTTCGATTTTGAGAAAATAAAAAGTCTCACACCATTGTTGAGAAAATGGAACATTTTGAGTATCAAGTCGGTTCTCAAAAATTTGGTGTGAGAGCCCGTGTCCCAAAATATTTGAATATGGGTGTTATGTGACTCAGAAAAGAGTGTGAAGATAAACAAAACTCTTTTCTCAGTCTCATGACCTTCGTTTTAAAACATTCAGGGACGCGACTTTTGACACCAAATTTTTGAGATGGGACTCTATACTCAAACAATTTTTCAGATAGAGATGTTTACTCAAAAATTTTAGCTCCTTAATTTCCTCAGAATTTTGAAGATATGGCTTATTAAGCTGATTTATGAGATTGGGCTCTTTGTTTCCTCAAAAATGGGATAGGGCTTTATATTTTCTCGAAAATTCAAATAAATGAGGTTTTGTAGTTCTCAGGCATCGATATCCTTCAATAGCAGTTTTTTGTGATGTGATTAGAAGGGATTCATCTCGAATCTTGTCTAATTCACAGGACGAGTGAAGACAGTTCCGAGTCAGATGTAGAATTTCCATGACGCAAGATGTTTGGGCATTGAAAAGTGAAGTACGAAATGTGCCTTAATTATGCGGACAGAGGAAGAGTGTACTCGCCTATAAGCTCAAATAAGTCTATGCAGCTGCTCCCCCCCCCCCGCCCAACAAAATCCTCTCCTATAACCCGGCGTCATCCCCCAGCCTTGGTAACAGCCTCGACAGATACCACACTTGCGCACATAGTCACGCTCGGCACACACGGGCGCTTGTCCCGCCTCGCGGACGGGAGCCGCACGAATCCATCCGGGCGCTCGTTCGTGCCATTATATCGCGTGATACACGCGAGCAACAGCTCTCCCTCTCTCAGCAAGTCGCTTCATAATACCCGGAGGAGCCGTATACGGGGCTGGGTACACACGGCCGAGACAACGAGGCGTCGCGCGAGCCTCGCGAATTGCGCCCGTTTACACAGATAATCAATTTTAACGCGGCGCGCAAATTGCGAAGGGCTGCACGACGAGACTCGCACTCGATGGAGATTGCAAGCGCGCCCGACTACTCGATTATTACCGGCTCGTCGGGCAGCGAAAAGTTTAATTTTCCATGCTACTGCTCGCTCGCTGCTCACGGGGTAATTCGTCGACTCGTCGCGCTAGATTGATTTTAACGATTTTTATTTTTTAGGGTAGAACGATTTTATGGGAGAATTTACTCAACGAACGATCAAATTCTACCCCTGGACGACGGCATTTTTTCTGCAAAGCCATCAAAATTCCATCAAAATTGAGGTGAATGGATCAAACCTTGCTGTTTTGGAAGACTGCTATGACTTATGCAGTATGACTCAATTTTCATTACTGTGACATACTCATAGGCTCATCTATATTTCCGTATGATTTCACAACTTTTACAGTAACCTACAGTCAATATCAAGTAGAATGTGACAATAATGTGGTCATGTCAGAATTTGACTCAGATAATATACGAATTACTCGCTGTAATCCACCGCAGCTGACCCATAGTAGTTTAATCCTTCAACCTTTGAGTATTTCACCCCTCATTTTTGAATAAATAATAACAAACTGGACGAGGAAAAATTCATAAGGCGGACGCGAAGTTCTCGATTATGATAAAGAAGCTCGCTCCATTGTTAACAGAATCTTGAGGATGGAAAGGCTCGCTTTCAGCGCCCGCTAATATCTCTAGAAACTTGAAAGATTCCCCCTTTTCACAGGCATCATCAATCACTCGTGGCGTGTACGAAATCACTAACGACTCAAAATCTATTAAAGCGTAACCCACACGCCCAAGATCCTCTTCCTACCCCTCCTATACTCCACCTCGATTCCAATCTGCAGCACGAGAGATGAGGGAGTTCTATACAGGCAAAACTGCTCTCCGATAGAGAAAGGGCAGGGAGATTGATTGCGCAAATTACGCGGGAGAGGGTTAATTATTTTGACGATCGAATTTTGTGAGCACACAAGAGCGCGAGCCCTTTTGCAGCCAATTTCAGCGAGCCCAGGCTCTCTCTCCCTCCGATAATGAGTTATGGCTTTCCAAGATTTTATCCGTCGAATAACCCGGCTCGTGCTCGTGATTGATTTATGTCCGTTTCCCGAACATCCGGATTGCCCCCCGCTCGTACACCACGCTATCCTCGCGACTCGATCGTGATTCCCTCGCGAGGAATCGTACCCTAGCTCTAATCTCTCTCTCGCGATCCCATTACCAACTATTATACACCGGGCAATAATCTACCCTGGTCGGATAGAATGTTTGCCGTGGTTTCCCCGGCCCTGCAGAAGATGACGCATCCGCGGGAGGTATTTATAACGAGCAGAGATATACTCGCGCGCTTATCTTGCTCATTACAATCATTCACCGCGAAAGCACGTGTAATTCGCGGAGAGACGCATATTACGCCGGGCGTGTATGCGTACATATACTCGTATTCGAGGCGCCGCCGCCGGCTCAGAATTAAATTGCAGCTGCGCGCAGCCTCAAAAGTATGGCCGCCATCAAGCGCTTGTTTTGCGTTTGTTAGAGCTTAACGCGCATTTTGCACTTACGCTGACCTACTTGTGGTGGTATGGTGCTGCGGCCTCTCTCTCTTTCTCACTCTTTCGCGTGAATCGGGGGACTTTATGCTACTCTCTCTCTCTCTTTCTCTCTCTCTCTCAGCTCTTTTTTAATTTTGCGCGAGGAATGATGCAATTACTTTTTCCAGATGAGAAGATGGCGCACGTGGAGAGCCGGGGCTATATCAGGGCTGACGCATTGTTGCGCTTTGAAGAGCGAGCTCATTTATGCTGCGCAGAGTACGAGATCATTTGTAACATTTTTCATGGTGAGCCACCCTCCACTCGCAGTGAGGGCAATTATTTAAAACTCGTGGAATAGTCCATGCACTGTGATAGAGTGGTGCATGTTACCTTCGATCGAGGTATGATGTGAGAATGAGATCATCATAACACAATTGCCCTCACGATATATCCACGGTTTATGTATAGAACATTTTATTTTTACTTATGACTAGTGCTTCTATTGCATGGTTCTGAAGATGAGAATATTTCTGAGACTCTTATGGTCTTTCCTGCCACTTTTATTCGTGCAAAAATTGCGATGTGATGGTTGTCTTGGTACAACCCTCATCAGGCTGAAATTCAAATTTATCCACTTTCAAACAACAATCTCGATATCATCACATAATTTCTTAAAGAATAATTTAGCTAGGTAAATGATTGAGAATGTTGTTTAAAAATAGATAAATTTGTACTTTAGCCTGATATGGGTTGTAGTGTGACAACCAAAATGGCTGCATTTTTGCACGAATAAGAGTGGCAGGAAAGACCAATAGATTCTTAGAAATATTTTCATTTCCACTGCTCAAAATATAAAAACTGAAGCTTATACCATCTATTAGTACATCCGATATGTGCCGCGAAGGTTATACTCGAATCAATTCAAGGTAGAATCTAATCATGGTCAAATTAATAGATGCTCGCTTCCCTCGCTCAGAAATTCAGATACAAATTGATAACCGAGTATGCACGCCATAATATTCCATGGAAATATTGCGACACTACTCATTAACGCGCTGAAGTTGCCAAGGAAAATGAGCCCAAAAATGTTGATTGACGTCCCAGCTCAGCATTATAAATTCGAGTCCTTTGTACGGAAAATCAATTTTGAAGCTGCTTTGTCCATGGTTTCTGATGAAAATGATACGGACGTAAGCTTCGGAGAGGCTCTGCCGACGCGCAAACTGTATATACCCGTACAGAACAATGAGGGAGATGAGCGTGCATTACGTCGCATCGACCGCATTGTTCGAAACTTGGCTATTGAGTGACAGGGAGATTATGCAAAAGGATATATCTCCCTTCGTGTCTTGAGCATGATCAAAGGACAGGGATATTGCGTGACAATAGGATCAGCAGTACGTATCACTCCCACATACACGAATTCACCATAGGTGGTGCAAAAATTCTCACGATTTGAGAGTCCAAAATTAAGAGGATGTCAGATGCCGGCATTGTCGAATTTTCAATTTTCTCGGTGAATTTTCAAGATATCGCGAAAATTGTAAGTAACGAGATTCTAGACGAATTAGAGAATCTGCGTTACTATCCAGATCCGCGATACCTCGAAAATTCATCGAGTAATACGAAAACTCGATAAGGTCGGTAAGTATGCAAAGGGGATAAGACTCCGACATGCCCTTCAGGGATGTGCTGAAAAATCCAAAATTTGAAATGGGAAAACGCTTCTGCTGAAGCATTACGTGAGTAGATAAAAACCGAGCTCTTGCGCGTGAAGATTGATAGGGAGAGAGTTTTGGCAACTCCGAAAAAGAGCTGCGATTCTTTACTCTCTCAATTGCTGACTAAGTGACGCATTCCGTTCCTCGTGGATCTTTTTCGAGGCTAGGTCGATTGACTAATGGCCTATTCGAAACAGTTTGGAGCAAACCGTTCGCAATCCATTCAATTCAACGTTGGAGGGGGCGTTACGCTGCGAGTATGGAGTGATACATTCGAAGCTATGTGGGATATCCATTCTTCCTAGTATGGGGACCCACCAAGGGATACTTTTTCCCAATAAAAATGGAGAATCGCCTCGAAAAAATCTCTGGACCAACACGTTTTCTCCCTAATTTTTTTCTCGACCCAATCGCCAATATAATCCTCAAAGCGTAATAATAGCTCGTGCTGGTTGAGTGAGGAGCAATTAGTTTTCCGGTTGCACGAACAAGCTCGAGACTCTTCGCAATTTCCCAAAGCTGTGGCCCGCGAAGCCTTGCGAGAGCAACGAAGCCGGAGAGAGAGCGAGGATCACCCTTAAAACCATATCGCAAGAGCCTCGCCCTCGCTTGGCCAGGACCAGCCTCCTCGAGTTACCAATTACGCCGTAACTGCGCTAGCTATGCGCGACTACCCGCCGCTGAGCCCACAACACATAATACGACCCGCCCTCCCTTAATTAAAGACACTCGAGCGCAAAAAGGGCCCTCTTCTCTCTCCGGTGTGGCGCAATCGCAATGTGACATGCTTCCGGACAAGTCCCATTGAACGACTGTCAGCGAGTCCTTGAGCAGCTCTGAATGGGCCATTGTATATAAGCGGAAGTGTGTATACGCGAGCGGCAAGAGAGAGAGAGAGAGAGAGAGAGAGAGAGAGAGAGAGAGAGAGAGAGAGAGTGGAGGTACGTCGTTAGGGGCGAAATTTTAAATGGCCGGATTTCATTGTGCGCCGCGTCTCGCGAGCCCCCGCACGCGTTTCTGCGTAATGAGACGAAGGAAACTCGGGATGAAAGGCTCTCCCTTTGTTTCCGCTCAGATACTGCCGTGCGAGCTGCTCTGCAGCTTCTCGCTTCTAGTTTACGCAATGCGATGCTTCTTTTTTGGAGGATTGTGCAGCGAGACTGCTAACGTTGGCATTGCCGGGCCAACGACGTAAGCGAGACACTCGGTTTGGATGCTTTGCGAATAGGCGAGAATGCACGAGTGGGGGAAACTATATTTTGTTCAGAAAGTTTGTATTTAATTTGGGAGGAAAGAGTAAGATCAAAGGATTCTTTGTATGGAGCAATCATTGTGACTGGCAAGTTGAGTCTCCAAATGTGACCGAAGCGTTTCGTATCGCTTGTACTCGATTAGAGTGGAAATTTTTTTAGAGGAGAGATTTGTCGTTTAAATCTCGAAAATGAAAAGTTATTTCGATTTTCATAAAATTGAAGTATCGGTACGGAAGTTCGTTTCTTCAATGAAGAGTTCCTGTTTACTTTCGCCAAATCAAGGTACATGCTTACTGTTACGATCAATGGCTCAGAGATGGAAAATTCACTTGTGACTTGGCTCATAAATTTGAGGGTTTAGTTCGCATTTATAGTAATAGAATAAATTCCTATGTCCTCTTGCTATCAGCTTCTACAAAAAATCGGTGGTTTCCATAAACTGAAAAAATGGAATAAAATTCGTTTGATCGACAGCTCTAATTTTCAGTATCTTTTAATAAATCTGAAATGGCATCGTCTGGTGAAGAATCCTATCGAATCCGTGAGACGAACGGATCCAAATTCTCCATCAGACAGGACATAATCCTCGAACTGTTGTCCCGTGACTTTGAAGAATTACTCGAACAATACCGAATACGCGGTTTCATTTTGTTCGCGCATCCGAGACTCGTGATTCGTGAGCGTGAAAAAGTTAGCTGGACATTGCGCTTCAGTGAGCATCAAGAGGAGAGAGGATGGAACTCTGCTAGTTTTACAGAGCAGAAATAGAGTGGATAACGGAGTGACAAAAGGAAGGACAGAACAAAGAGGACATAAAAGAAGAGTGCGAACCACTGAATCTTTGATGCCGATAATGTACCAAACGGATGGGCGCGGTTCTTTCTTCTCGCGTCGCGCGATGTCAATCCTGCGAGAAAATAAACCACTGGAGCTGAGAAAAAAGGAAAAAGCAGACTCGAGGAGGTGATCGCGAAGACGGGCGAGAGGAGGAGAAGAGAAACGGGAGGATCGAAGGGGGAGGGGGGACAGAGGAAGAAGATAATGGACGAATGCGCTCGAGTTTGTATTTTCTCTTGTGCGAGGGGCACACGTGGATCGACAGAATAAAGGGTCGACTCATTGTGGTGCTGGACGGGGGAAAAAGAACGCCGAAGAGGTGGCTAAAAACGAAAGATAGCGAAAGATTTAGCCGCACGCGGAAGTGCTTATTCCAACGGCAAACTAACTCATAAGTAGATCCCCTGTGCATTTGCGCAGTCTGCGGTGCTTTAATCCTATTCTTCGTGGCTCTCATTTTCTCTCGCTCTTTCTCGGCGCTCCGGATACCGCCCCGACTCTTATCTCGGATTCTATGAGCTCTGCGCCAGATCACAAGTACCCAGACCGGATGAAAAATACCGTCACTGGAAATATGAGAGAATTTATTCGCAATCCAATGATAGGAGAAAATCTTATACGGTTCTCTTACGAATTCATCCGCGTGGATTCGATTTTTTCCTACCACGGGCATTCAGAAATTCCAAAAAAATCTGAAAGAATCGATGAGTGGTGAATATTTATAACATGATTCTGCTAAAGTACAGAGAGAGAATGAAAAATTAAAAAAAAATTAAGACATCTCTGTTGTGCTTGATAAAAAGGTCCAATTTTGTCTCGACGATCAGATACCCGAAAGACCGGCATCTGTATTCAGAAATTGAAAAGAGTAACAACCAAATGAAGAAATGGGGTATATTATTCAGTCTATAGCAATGACAGCCTCGCAAAGAGAGAGGAATGCACATCATAAGTTCGATGCTAAGAAGTGAATGATGATATACGAGTTGAGTAGGCTGTTTCCAAAAGATTGAATGATTTAGTGAAGGGAGAAAATTGTGTGTTATCTTTCATGGGAAATAAAATAGATGATGAAAATAAGCAGAAAATTTCCGAGCAAGAGTGATCTTGTTTCGCACATTAACCCGCTGACTTCCCATGTCCACATACGTGGACAAGCACGTTTTCCAATATTTCGTGATTATTCTTGTTATATGTGTCATATAACAAGAAAATCTGGAAAAATTCAGAAAATGTTCTAGACACCAAAGAAATATATTGCCACGAGAGTTGCTCCCAAATAATGTTTAGTTTTTTAGAAAAAAAATAAAAACTGAAAATTTTTCGAGCTTAAAATGTTGCCATTTTTAATACTTTTCACACTAGTTACGCATGTTTCTCAACTCGGGATAATTTTTCAAGACCCGGAAGTAGGGTCGAAAGTGAGCGGGTTAATTGATAGTCACCTCTTTTTCAATTTTGTAGGTAATTCATTTTCAAAAGCTTTCCACGAAGCAATGTCATTCCAATTCAGTAATGAAATGTTGAAACCAAAGGTACGGACATGGCAGAATGTGATGGTTTCAGGGAAACGGAGATATGTGAAAGGCAAGACTTAGCCAAATTCAAAGTTTAAAATATTACATCAGACATTAATTTTCGTGATGGCAAGCCTTTGGTTCATTCAAAGCTTGATCCAAATAAGAGAGACAGTAGCAGGAGGGAGGGAGACGGGGGAGAATAATGGAAAGCGCACGGGTGAGCAAACTGAGCGCGTCAGTGGATTTGATCGACATCTCGTTAATTATTAACCTACCCAGGAATGGAGCCTAACGGTTTCATCCCAGTAGTCAGCTCTTGAATTATTGCGCGGATGATTTCGACTGATGATCAGCAGGAGCGCACTTGATTGCCCCTTGTATTTCTACCCTCGCAAGGATAGAGCACTAGAACTGTTTCAGCCATTCCACTTGGCTCGCTCTGATTCATTCTCCTCTTGGCTCTTCCGAGTTTGGATAACTGGCGAATCTCACTGAGGTTTGAAATCGAGGAGAAGCCCATGTTAGAGATTCACTGAGGTTTGAAATCGAGGAGAAGCCCATGTTAGAGATGCAGCAAATTAATATTTATCAACTTCTTGATTATATTTACTCGAATATCTTTGCTCGTTCTCCGAGTCAGGTACACCGAGACAAACATCGAAATAAACAAAGATAGATCAAAATTTAGCAATGAAATACCCAGGATCTCTCTGAAATACGTATTAAATGGACACCACAACTGAGATACTTCGAATTCGACCATTCCTGATCATCTCATTGTGAGTATTTGATCCATGTTTCCTCGTCGGAGTTGCCGATAAAGGCTTGGAATCACTAGGAGAATTTGATTTATTTCCAAGAAAGTTCCAGATTGCATAAGTGGGATTCGTAAATTGTTCTCAGAGTGGGAAACCTATGTCATGACACATTATTCAGTAAGGATCAATAAAACACAAAGTATCTTCTTTAAATTGACGCGTACTTGATCAGCATGATACTCGACACGAGAAGAGTCTCAACAAAAAATTGAAGAAGCATCACTGTCAAGTAAATTGACATCACCTATTGATAGTTTACCCAAGAATCGAGAAGGAGCTATGTGAAAAGCAAACTGCAGTATTTTTGTGTCATCTGGAGAATAATAAGAGAGCATGAAGTTAGGGAAGAAGCGGAAAACAGCCTGACAAAGTAATCTCATACTCTCTCAGACGTATTTATCTTTCTTCCAACCTTTTCCGTCAGCAGACTGGGTTACCTCGTTCATCTGGGATTAGAGAAACACTTGATATACTATCTTCCTAGTGCGCACATATACTTGTGGATGTGGATGCAAACAGCTCTGCTGCGGTACGAGAGGCATTCTCCCACGGATGAGAAAATATGGCGATGCATATTCATTAGCCGGAATGGTGTATCACCTGGAAGAACATCCTTTACGCATTATCCCCGTGCGAAGCACTTTTTGGCTCGTGATGATCTTTATCCGGGGGCATTTCAAATAAGAACCTTTTTCGCAAGATCAGTACTGACCTTTCCATAGCTGAGGAAAGAATGAATTGATCAATTTTATTACTCATTACTTTGCAAGAACTGAAGGAAGAGGAAGCGTTGTGGTTGAAAATTCCCCAACAAGATTCAATCTTCATATCTAGATAGTAATAAGAGACATGTCGAGGAAATCCATCAAGACGCATCAATCAAAAGTTAGAGAATTGTCTTGGATACGTTGAATAGATCGTGCAGTCTCATGCACAATACATATCCAGGGCGTTGCATTGTAAATTCAATACCGTTTTCATCTAATACGTCTGGCGCATCTCCTTGATACGCGTATCATCTTCCTGTCTGCTTGTTTTCCTTTCGACTCATCCTCACCGTAAGGAGTCTGCAATTGCACTTGCAATTGACGCGCACAGCTAACCCACTGCCGCATCCAGAAACACATCAACCCGATGAATGTATTGCCAGAGATGCAAGTGGAGGAGATAGCAAGAGAGATGGAGAAGGAAGAAAAGAAAAGAAGGATAGAGCGGGCAACGAGGACAGATTGAGCCCGAGGGAGTCTTGCGGTACTGCAGTGCGAGCTGAGCGTAAATATGTCTGTATCCTCTCTCGGATAGTGAAATTCCTTGAGCATCAAGACCAATCTCGTAATTTTATGCCTATAGGCAGAGAAGGAGCAATGGAGTTGAGATGAGATGACTTTTTGGAAACAGTTTTGTGACATTGGTCCCGTTTGTTGTTACGTATAAGGAACAACACGTTTAGTCGGTATAACAAAGTAGATTGTGAATTTTGAGTGGTTTATGAAAGGTCCTGGAGAATTTTCAGAATTTTCGTGTCATTTGGCTCTCGCTCAGATGTTGAATTAAACTTTTGAGGCAATGCGTTTCTTGGGCGCTATTGAATGCGGTAATCATAAAAATGTCTGGAGCGATTGGGTTGAAAAATCATTCCGCCGACCGGAAGGAGCTAACAATCTTGGAAAGATTCTAGGTCAGAAAATGGTGAGACGGAAACATCTCCAACTGGCAGGGTCACGAAACTGCTTTACTCGCGGAACGAGTCATATTACCAGAGAGAAAGGAAGTGAAACAGGATCGCGAAATCCTCCGAGTGGCTAGGAGATAGAATGACAATAGGTAAAAAGCGGAAGCAAGTAGATAAGGTTAGCTGCGGAACCCCGAATGGACTATCGCAGGAGCCTCGAGGCTCGTTGTTCTTGCCGTGCTGTACGCACAAGTATGTTACGAGTGCGGGCCACTAACAGTGACCACGACTTATCTCTGGTCATCTTGGTCGGCAAGTTGCCAGACGATTCTTTGAGCCTGTTGAAGCCTCTCGAGGGCCAAGACTAATTACCTACATGCTATCGGGTGTGCACAATTTTTCGGTCAATTTTTCTCTTGCTCCACTCGACTTCATCTCTCTCTTTTTATGCGTCTGACGTTATCATTCTTGTGCTCTGACCCTCGTACTGATGTTGCGATAAGTACTCCTCGAGAAGAGAGGAAAAAAGAGTGAGACGTGAGACATAACTCAAAAAATACCTACAGGTCTTAGTTGAAAAAAGAAAAAGATAATAGAGCTAAGCCGTAAATTCTAGATAGTATGAGATGGATGGCAATCGCTCTAAATTCGATGTTTTTTATTTCAGCGCAGATCACTCGCGACCGGAGAGTAAACCGATGAAAAAATGCTGAGCTCTTATTCCCACCCAATTCCATACAGATAATATCATGACGTTGATCAAGCCCACGCTTCTCCTAGAATCCCAGTAATTTCACAACATCACACAGTCAAAAGATAAAATCTACTTTCTCTAAGCTGTGAAGCTTGCGACTCGCATACTATTGATTTAATAAAACAATTGTGTCAAGCGCCAACAATGAAATCTTCCATCTCCTTCGTAATTACCGCGAAGCGCTGACACGATTACTAGATTCTCACAGACACTCGGTTACCTTTCACAAATGACGTGACACAATTTTGTCGGAGGGGGGCCATACATGACGCGGCGAATCCATGCTCGTTCAGAAAGACATTATCGCGATTCGCACGAGTTTTGAAGCAAAGATGAGCAAGTATCCTCCGAACCTGGGGTACAGCGAAGCAAAAGAAAAGAAGCGTGAGTAACGGCGCTCCTTATAATTGGCTGGCAAGAGAACGCAATGCTTGTTGAAACAATTACAAAACATCGTAATTGGGTGAGCAACCACTGCCCCAGTCGCGTGGCACTACATAGTACGCGGAGACGCGTCGTACTCATTGTCGGATGGAAACATCGTTTTGTCGCGCCTGCACCTAGAGCTTAATTGTCTTCTCGCTCGTTCCTCCTTTCTTCTCCTCCGTTCACTCAACTCCTCCCGCACGGATGAAAAGAGGAATGCCGGCTCTACGCAAGACGCAGCTCTTCTTGATCGAATATTCGATTGCGCAGCTTGATTGTTCCCGCTTGCTTCCTCCGCATTTGTGGAAAGCATCTGCATGGATTTCTCATCACTAGATAGACTTGGCGAGATGATGACCGATTATGGTCTGATGAGTAAATCAAATGCTTTTATTGCACCTCGCTCCGCAGCATTGAGAGAATTAACTTTTTAGCGCTGGGATAAAGAGAAGCCCTTGAGTTTTTTCAAGAAAAACGCGCCAAGAAAATCCAAAACTTCAGTAGAAAACTGCGAATAAATTTCAATAAAGACCTTCTTCACGATGAATTTTGTGAATGTTTCCTAAGGTCTCGGTTTCATTTTTTCAGGACACATCTCGCAGTTCCGATATATACATAATTCATAGAGTGTCCAAATGCTAACTGATAGATTTGACTTTTATACCTTTTTCAAGGTTATATTCAACATACAGAGCATCCGAGGTATCAGAGTGAGCAAATTGATTCTAAGGTGGAAAGAGTTTGTTTTGTTGTTCCTGTCTCTAAAGTCACCAATGGGATGAAAATCTCCAAAACGTGTTTTTATATTCGCCCCATTGCACAATCGATTCGAAAAAACTGAAGGAGACTGAAAGGGTGAACAACATTTACATAATTTTGAACGAAACTGTTTTAAGAAAGCCATGCGAGAACGAGATGTTGAAAAATTTGTGGAGACATTGATTGTATAGCTAATAAGAAATGAACCAAAATGAGAACAGCTGGAAATGCTGAAAAACTGAATCCAAACCTGAGCTCGTTTTCAGATGAGGTATATATATGTCGTAGGCGTTTAGAAGAATCAGGCATTAAGCTCAAAGCCTACTCTCTAAACTTGAGAAATCTCTTTGAGTGAAATTTCACTCAAATTGAGTGGATTTTCACTCGATTCGAGTCAGATTCGTGCCACTCGAAGCTTGA
>JAPYYZ010016705.1:0-14962 GCA_030522705.1 Eretmocerus eremicus | reverse complement strand
AACAGCATGTTTCGCGTATTTTCGTCAATCGCATCTTCTTCGCGGGTTTATCAAAATGAAGATTAACTTCGCCAGATTCGATAATCCAATGGCACTTTACTCTAGTGCGAAATGTAATCATTTGACGGGTCCCAGTCAACAACCCAATCTCCTCTCAAAAGTATGATGTCGATAATACCTATGTAGTACTTGGGAAAGATTTAGATCAATTTCCAGATCTCGCAGAATCGATATGAATCACTAGGTCACTAATATACACACTCGCCAAAACTCAAACTAAACGCAGGTAGATTAGATTCAATGATATTAAAACCACTGAGCATGTAATTTATTGATCTTCAGTGTGACTGAGGAAGTATCCGAACAGCTGCGACCGATAATAATGCAAAGATCGCTCGACGATGAGCCTAATTACGTTATTGCAAAATTTTCATCTTGGAGCTTGAATGAATGCACTTTCCATGCCGGCAACTTCCTCGATCACAAATTATCGGCAAGATCGTACTTTTTATTATCAAATTGTGAGTACAGAGCGGAGGATCGAGCAAAAAAATCGATTGTTTCCAACACTACTCAAAAATCTCGAGTCACATGCGACACTATATCCCCATCGAAATAATCTCATTACGCGTAATTGGCCGCGAGTCGCACGTGCTATGCCGTAATTGCGTAAAGTCGCATGTATCGCTCATTATTTACTCACGCATGCGCATATTACGAGAGTTTGTCTGCGCGATCCCGTACGATCAAATACAACACTTTGTAAGAGCTTGTAGTCGCACGTCGCGATGGCCAGTGGTATAATCAAGCTATCAAGTTTCTCAACCTTATTGAGCTCCATTACGCCCGTCTCCTCATCTCGGTCCCCGTTCCATTTCTAAATCACCGCTCGGGGTCTACACATACAAAATTGGGCCCGCTTTTCAAGCCTCAAAAAATCGAAATCGCACCAGGCCTGGATATACCTGTATAAAAGTACACGGTCGAGCGAGAGACTCTCTCCCACGTCCGAAAAAAGCGTCCCTTATCCGCGATATTCGTAAATCTCTCGAGTATGTGTCTCAGAGCATCTGCCGGTATATACGAATGCGCTATCTGCGTTTTTTCAAGGGGATAAGAGAAGCCGCTCATAGACATTTGTGGAGGTATGTCCTCGCGAGTTTGGATACGGGTATATCAGGGCGAGGCAGGACTTACCCAAGGATCTGTGGGAAGCTCGAGCGCGGTGCAGTTGGTTATCGCATCGCGAGCTTCACGAGCGAGAGCCGGTCATAGATGCTGCCACTGCTAAAGCAGGCTCCCCTCGTTCGAAGCTGATGATTTGCCGGCCTATTGATGACGATGCTCCCGGCATTTCTGCACCGCTTCAATTTTCGTCCATCCGCGAAACAACGCCGGCACTTTTGTTTTTTGAGTCACTCGACTGGAGAATTCTGAGCTTGCAGCTTGCAGAGCTTGAACTTCAAGTTGTAGTTGAATGTGCTTTCGATTTGAATTCGATTTTTGCTCTCGATTCCATTGACACCTCAGACAGGCAACACGAGGTTCTGCAGTAAAATTGACGTTCTTGAGTTTGCTCGTCGTGGTGATGGAAGAATTTCGGGGCGCGGTGATTTTTTCGAACCGACGTTGAGGATCAAGAAGACTGAGAGTTATAACGCGGTGTCAGCTTTGGATAGACAGTTTCCGGTACTCTGATGCTGGACACAATGACAAAAATTGTGGTAAACCGGTGCAAACGAAGACTAGCTAATACCGCGATTTATCGAGAAAAATTTTCCTTGCTCATCTTAGCTATTCACAATGCCGAACGTAGATCCTTGCGCCGAAGGATGAAGAATGCAAATTGCCTCCGAAGAGAAACGGTAAGAAGGGCAATCGATTACAGCTGTAGTACACGACGAATGGGCCAGCAATATGGAGCAAAATATCGTATCGGGAGATCGCAGGTCGTTATAATATATCTCTGAACTCACCTTGCACGCGCGCATCGATCGTCTCCCGGCTTACAAAAGCACACGTGAACCAAACCACTGAACTCGGCTCGCGGGCTCAAGTATATATGTAGGGCCAGTCACGCACGGGGCCAATGGGCTACGACCTCGTGCAACTATACCATCGCGAGACGAAGGAAAAACTAGAGCAACATTGCCTAGGCTGCGAAAGCACACACTACGAGTCCGAGTCGCGAGTCTATCCGGAGGATGATAATAAAAATTAAAAACAAAGGGGAGGGCGGACCGAGGTCCTGCTAGTTTTTTTTTGGGTACCGGTTTGGGGTTTGGGTGGAGGCGCGGCGAACTCGCGCCCACGACTGAACCGCGCTATCTCGGACCGCGTCGACTAGAAGAGCGACTCCCCTCCGAGCCGTAACTCTCTGTCTCATGATACGACGGTTGCGCCGGCACAGGCGGCGACACATACCAAGCCTCGCGGCACAACGACCACGATGACGATGACTCCTGTGCGCTGGCTCCATTCAAAGTATGTGTATAGTTGGGGCGTGTGGGTGGCACGCAGGGATGCCGGAGAGGGAAGGGCGCCGATCCTAGATGAGCGCTCACTTTTTGGGAGGTTGGCAGCCGGGGGCGGAAGGACTGTTTTACATCATAACGAAGAGGTGAAGAGAGGATAGAGGGTGAATTCGGGAGCTAAAAATTGTGGTCGCGGTCGTCGTAAGTAATTGTGGAGATGATTTTGAAGTTCCTGTGGATGATTGGCTGTCGATTCATTGAGAATATTTTTTACCACTCGGGATCAAAAGTACGAGATTCTCTCCCGCCCCGACGTAACGAGCAGGACCCACACGTACTTTATCTCCCTCGTAGTAAGACCAACAATAAGTTGCTAGGGAGTAAAGAGGATCAACCCCTCTTGGATTCTCATCGTTCGAGGCGAAGCCGAAAACGATAATATTCACTCGAGAGGGACTAATCCTCGTTTGCTCCGTAGTGCCATCATTTACTATTTCCCTCGCGAACGGCCTGTTACAACTGAGCTTGTGGAGAATGAAAATATTCTCAAAGTATACTGCTTTCAGACTTTGGGATGAGGCTGAGAATCGGGGTTTTGAGACTTTCAAACAAAACGTTTAACTAATTGGTTGAAAATTCAACCGAGTGGTCGAATGAAGAATCCAACCACTGGTTGAATGCGGAATTCACCTAGTTGGTTGAATTTTTAATTGCGTACTGGAGGGTGATTCCTCGATATAAACTACCTCGAACCGATGACCCAGCGATTAACCGTTCTCAAAGATTTGGGAGATATTTGTTAATGGTGGATTATCCTTATTGGGGCAGACAGTACTCGAACAGCTATTTTCCAGTTACGAATACTGGTCATTAAAAATGCCCCGGGACTTGGAAGGGGAGGAGAGGGTTGGGAGCTTTCGAATAACGAAACGTTTCATTTTCGGTTTCTTCCACCCCGATTGGATGTCCGTTTAGGCCAACTAGACTTCACATCTTGCTTATGACCCGGCCCAGAATTGAATTTTTCAATTCTAGAGCAAGGATTTTGAGCAAGAATTAAATGGGATGAGGCACAGTAAATCAGTGGAGTCAAATTTTTTAGGCACGTAAAGAGCCGAGGACTTACTCTTCACGCGATCGTGATATTGCTGAATATGTACCAATGACTGCGGCCCATTGCGGTTTAGAGTTACACGAAAACTCAATTTGGTCAAACAAAATGGCAGTAAGATACTTCTTTGACTGAATTTCTGAGCGCACAAGATATTCGCATCCAGAGATTCGATATCTTGAATCTGTCGTGGTTTGACTCTTGAAGCGAGACAATATTTTGAGCAAATTTTGACATTCCATGAGGTCTTTGCAATGTCTCTTTAAGCACGTAGGAATGATAATCTCGAAAAGAAGCTCTTCCACATGGTCTCTATGAGTTACCTCCATTCTAAAAATGGACAATAATTTTATATTTTTCATGCCTTGTGCGAAGACTACTTGTTCTTTTTCGACATAACCAGAAGAACTATAATCGAGACCATTCATTCTTGTCAAAATTGTGAAGAGAATACGCTGGTAATACAGAAACACATAACCAAGGTTCAATGGTAGGAATCCACAGTGATATCGGTACATCAGTTTCGATTGCAGCTGTTAACTGTTGCAAAAGTCATTAGCAAGAGTGAGAGTAATACAATTAACTGTCCGATAAAAGGATACTGTGAGAGGAACGTTAGCGGCTGGCTAAAATTTTTGACCCATAAGCTACATCATTTTTTGATGTCGATGACATTTTACCCAGTAGGCTTCGAACCCCGTCTAGAAACGCCCAAGTGATCACTCTACTCTATAGTTTCTGTACAGTAGAAGAAGAGTTACAAACTAACAATATTCATTGTGGATTATAAGTCTTGGCCAGAGCCGGAGTGACCGCATGGGAATTCGGGAAATGTTTCTAAGGGTTTAAGTTTAAGTTGTTAATTTATATTTCAAGGCGCGTTGATTAAATTTATTCATTACTAGATGTGTCCATATTGGCGGACAAAATGGGGCGAAACACTACTGTACAAATCCAAGAATACACCATTGAATGGCTTCATTTGCTATTTTGTGAAGTCTTCTAAACCCATTACGTCATGTCAACATCGAAGAGCTATTCATGCTTTCAAAGCGATCGATATTAATAACGGGCTTGATCCAGAGACCATTCAGAGTCCTGCATAAGTCAATCCAGTTTGAAATTCATTGGCACCAAAGTCGACGATTGCTTCATCTAATGTTTTGCTTTGGGTTATGTGGATACCGACAGTGTGACCCAGCACATTCAGAAATTGTTTCCCAGTTATTGTCCCAGAAAAGAAAGGGAGAAGAGTATAGAGTATATAAGTATTGGAGAAAAATGGGTCAAAGCAGAAACAAAACCACTATCTATGGGCGAACAGGGAATCCCGCGATCTCGTCATGTTTGAAGATTGACAGAGAGTGCACGCTTTGTAGCATTTCCAGTGTGTTGGGTTTGCGTAGTTGATTAAGAGATTCTGGCAATGCAAGAAGTTATTCTCTATGATTCCAAGTTGAACTTATTTCCTAAAGTTTTGTACACTTTTATGGTTCATGACGAATAATTCATTACATAATAATCAGACAGTAATGCAGACAGTTGAAGGATTGCTCACACTCAACGACTATCCCCAAAAATTCATTGAACGGCATATTAAGGAGAGAATCTGTTTTTGTCAATCGAATCCCGAAAGATTGGATGAGTTACGTTTGAAAAATTAGCCACAAGGAAAAAAACCTAAAATTATAATTCCGTATATTCCATCCTTAAGTCAAAAAATAGATACGTATTGCAAAAAGTTAGGCATCATACCTATCGTGTATTGGACAAACTAAAAGGAAACTAATTACGAAAGTAAAAGAACACCAATATGCTCTCAGATACGTAGACGAAAGATCAGCTATACCTTTACATGCCTCCATTAACAAACATCAAATGAATTTTGAGGATATCCAGATTGTTGACCAAGAGCATAATAGGCAATCCAGAGAATTCTCTGAAATTCATCACTACAAACAAAATATGAATCGCACTGATGACACTAGGTTTTTGAAGAGTTCCTACGGAAATTCCATCAATAATATCCGTGCGTATCTCGAAGACCCCTCTACTAAAAAAATTGCTCGTATCCCTCGCGAGAGGAGGTTTGTAAACGAACGTCATACTGTGGCGTTCGGTAACGAGCGAATCGAGGTTTTATCTCCTCTCCATCCGTACAATCTACGCAGAAGAGCTTGAGAAACGCAACAATAAAGTTACATCAATCCCTAAACGTAGGCCACGCTTATAATCAGTCTTACACATATATATATATATATATGGTTACCCTCGTTTTCCACTTTTATACCATCCTACAGTCTGCCTAGAGATCCGCACTTGCCATCAGTTGTGGCGATTGTTTTGAATTGTTTTGATAGTAAAAATTGACTACATCTCACCATGGATGTTATAAAGAAGACCTCATCTACAACATTCTATCCCAATCTCTTGTAAGTGATTGTATCTCACTTGCGCGTGCTGTTAAATAATTCGTGAAGTGTTCAATCAACAACTTCCACAGCTGTCGAGTTTGACTCCAATCAACCTGCTGTCGGAATTGTCAGACGAATATGTGCAATAGAACGTCCGATTTACATATGTAACCGCCAGGAATCTCTGGTATGTTATTGTTTTACTTGGAAAGATTGTCTGTAGTTCTATTAGCTTACTTTAAGATCGTATATCAATTTTTCATACTGTTTTCCCAGATGAGGGGTGTCGCTTAATATACACCCGAAACGTCGGAATATCTGTTCCAAACTTTCGGCAATAAATTGTCCGTTCAATCGAGAGGAAGACTGGAGTTTCATTCTATAAATTCATTACATACCCATCAGTGCTCGCTCGATAGTGCAGGGGATCATAAAAGCCTTTTCTTGAAAAATTTTCTTCTACTAATCTCATTTTATTCTGAAGTTTTCAGTTATACATCACAATGAATATAATCAATAGACGAATGTACTCTAAGCCAGTCAGTTATTCAGAATGTTCACAAGGTAGGGACTCTCTGTATATAAGGAGCCTTACGTAATGCTTACAGCCTTAAGGTCATGTGAAAGCTCTACCTTGCCGACACTCATTATTAATTGATTTTAAATGAAACAAAACAATGTTCCGAAAAAGTGAATTGAAGCTGCCCTGCATATCGGCAGAACGAACCACTGTGTAAAATTTTGAAGCCATCCGTCAAAAGCTCTTGGAATGATTCAAATTATAGACGCCAATTTATTGAAATTATACTACAGTCCAAATTACTCCAAGCTCTTCATGCGGATCGCTTCAAAATTTTACACAGTGGTTTGTTCTACCGATATGCAGGGGAACTTGAATTTACTTTCTCGAAATATTGTTTTGTTCCATTTTGAATCAGTTTATGATGAATGTCGACAAAGTAAAGCTTTTTTTCCCCTCATGTAGCCGTATGTAATACATACAGTATGAAGCGAAACTTGTATTTCACAGACTTGAAATTAGAAGCTCGAAGATAGATTTTCATTCCAATACAGACAAATTCAAGTCTCAATACTGTTATTACAATTTTCGTTTCTTTTGCAACGGATCCGTCCACGAGAAACGCGCTTTTCACGTTCAGTTTGGAATTTTCTTCATTTTCTGACATTTTGGCGAGAACTACGTGACCCAACTCAAATAAAAAATAATAAAATTTTTCAGTAAATCAACTACATATTCTTCCCTGCGCCTAATGCACGGAAACACCAACTTTTTGCTCGCTCTGAATCGGAAAATTCGATATTTCTACGCCCTGAGGAGAAGAAGCAGCGCACGATATACCATTCCTCCGATAAAGATGAACCGATTCAAAAAAAGTATCTTGAAGAATGGTAAAAGGATGATATGCGCAGCCATCTTTCAGTCGTTTTTTACTACATGGGTTCAAGTAAATGCAAGCCCTAGAGATGGCAAGAATCGTGATATTTTGAAAATTGAGTCCAAAAATCTCTAAAATATCATGATTTTTGACATTTTCTTGCATCCTCTTCAGCACATGTGGTGAAGAAATATTGAAAAATAGACGCCTATGTCATCCTTTCCGTTTTGCAAAATACTTTTGTCAGAATTGGTCCATCTGCATCTGAGAAAGAGTTACACGTGATTTAATGAAGGGGAAGATGCACGAAATCGTCCGAAACTTGTCGAATACTAATACAGTCCAAAACAATTGCAAAAATTCAGCAAAACCAATAAAAAAGAACATTCCGATACAAGGGCGTAAACCCTATTTTTCGCATTCGAGTGATGGGTTTCCGGCCGCAGCCGCAGGCGAGGGTCGGAATCATCACGGGGATGCAAAAAAAAGTTGTCACGCCCTTGTATCGAACTATATTTTTTGACAATCTGTGAATGAAAGTTGCCAAACTGGGTGCAAAGTTAACTTTCGCGCACAGAATGTCAAGAAAGTATTTCGATACGAGTGCGGAGTCATTGGTTTCCGCATTCCGAGTGATTGTTTTAGGCCCAAGCCGAAGACGAGGATCTTAATTATCAAGAGAAAGTGGAAACCGCTCCGGGCAAGTATCGGATTCTATTCTTAGATATAATGTGCGGGAAAGAGAGTCGATAGCCCGTGCGTAAAGCCAAAGTCAACTTTTCCGCACAGTATATAAAAAATTTAGCATTTATTCCATTCTTCAAAAATTCTCTTCATATTTTCCTACTAACAGTACAACGAAAAGTGCGGTGGACTTCAGATCTCGGAGCCCCAGTTCGATTCACTGCGGCTGTCTTTTTTTCGCTATACACAGAGGAGAAATAGTTGATAACATCGGTAAGCCATGTATGAGAAAAGGCGTCAGCATTCCACATGCTTGATTCGCTTCACTTGAAAACTCAGATGATTGTTAATCAATTGCAATTACTTTCAACATCTCAGACGCATAAAGGTGTAGAACATTTGGATATGAAGAAACAATACGGACAATCGATCGTTCTAATTTTCGCCACAAGGGCTCACATTTGTGTGTATTTCAGATGTTCAATAAGCTCAGTATACAAGAGAACGTGTGAGGGATTCCTCAACATGACTCATCAGATACGACATGATTTTGGCGTTGAATTTACTTTACACTGTTGAGTTGATCATGATTCTCCGCGTGACATGGTTTGTTCAAAGTGTACTAACGAGTAGAGGGTCAACTTTGCGGATCACGGATTCGGCTAAAACTTTGGAAATCATCTTGTTCCGGTGAGAAATGAAGATATCTCAGAGAGTTTAGACCAATAGGCCCTCTGTTCAGAGATACAGCTGTGAACATTCAGATTGCTAGTATACCTATACATATGAATTTTTAACACGTGCCTATATGAGCAATGCTAATGTTCATAGCTGTATCTCGGAACAGAGGGCCTATTGGTCTAAGCCCTTTGAGATATCCTCATTTCTCATCGAAACAAGATGATTTCCAAAGTTCTGGCCAAATCCGTGATCCGCAAGGTTGACCCTCTACTTGTAAGTAACACTTTCTTTCGATGAGCATGAGAGATTCATCTCATACAATACTCTCCAGATATGGCGTGATTCTGGTGTTGAACTTATCATTTACTGTGATCATGGTTTTGTGTGTGAAAAATCCTATAATATAAGTATTCTAAGCACTTCCTTTCTATAACATCATTGCTGCACTGCCCCAATAATTCTTCAAGTCTCATTCGTAGAGGACCTTAGTTTTCGGATGAATCCATAGATGTTATGGCAGTGAAATAGGAGAATGACAATTTCATAAGCTGAAAATACAATAATTCAAAGATTTGAACGTACTCGTGTTCAAAGCATTTGGATGGAGTCTTGGTGTGGTATTTGCTCACTTGTGAAAAGGATTCCAAGGAAACTAATGATATTTTACCAGACGTCAAAAATATTGGGTACTGTGACTTGACCATTATCATTTGAATAGTTCTGCGCTCCTGTATTTGGCTTAGGTACCAATCACATTGATATCTGACATAGATAAAACTCATTAATCTAACGATTGCGTATATATTCGTCTAATGATAACTTTTTCCGCAATCCAGCCGAAAAGTGCCACTTCTGGTACCGTTGTCGCAAATGAATTCGGCGTATCACGGCTGCATCGTGCAGAAACATACTATTTCCGCCTATTGCCCGAGAACTATAACATTCCGACCCCTCCGGATCTAAAGACAAGTACTTCCCGCGCCCTGAGACGGAAAAATAGTGTATGTACATCGTACACTCTCGAACAACCTGAACTGTACTGGCCATGACGGTCAGTGACGTTTCGAGTTCTTTTGTCTCTCTTGCGCTCATAGGTTGGGTTAGGGTAGCGAGTGAGACAGAAGATCTCGAATCGTATCTGACCGTCACAGCCAGTACAGTTCGGGTTGTTCGGGAGTGTATCTAGCTTGCATGAGTACTCCTGGCACGGAGGCTTTGTAGCCCTCGCTTCACTCGGGCTACAATCGACCCCTCAGACCGAAATCGCTCATACACGCAGTGATGTGTAATACTATTCCATATATCGATCAAAACTCCCTTACATGGAATCGATGACTTTCTCACTGTGATTGATGATGAGTTGGCCTGCCATATTTATGCAAAACAAGACGAAATAAATAGCTAGAACGACGCCACTGAACACAGCCTTCTTGAAGAAGTGTGCACTCCCATAGATCAGCTGTAATCCAAATTCCCAGTTACTATCAAAAATATTCTTCAACAACTCTTCTAACGGTTTCATTGCTTACATAAAAATATAACATGGCCAATACAACAACACCACCAATTTGAATCGCCAAGACGTGGAAGCAAAAGGTTTCCTCGAGCATTCCACAATACCTGAAAAAATGTGCGTGGAATTAATTAAATCATTCAAACATATAGATTCATTGAGTATCATGAAATAATCATACTCGGCTGCGAGATTGTGTAAATTTACTGCGTCACCCACGTTCTTGAGTCTACGCTCATTACAGTGTAATGAGCCGAGAATTCTTCCAGACTTCACTATTTCTCTGAACCTATGGCTGAAAAATATCCTTTTGAAAATACCAGTTTGCGCTTTTCCAACAATCGCGTATGATGGCAAGTTAGGTGGCAAGTCGGATACTCATGCCTCATTGTAGATTGAACGCCTGGAAAGATGGGAGAAACAGTCATCATTCAATCATTCTTGCAATGACAAGCTTCTGCAGATATTGAAGTGACAATTTAGATCAGAGAAAGAAGTGAAAGCTGGGAAGACCAGTCAAGTATAAATACTCAACACTCATTCTCGAAAGTTTGAGTATTTTGATTCTGCAATAACGCAGATTACGCATACCTTCCCAGAGAAATTAAAAAATCTTGTTTTATCTACAGATGAACACTAATTTGGTACTCAATAATCTGAACCCTGTCGTTGTTCGAAAATGAGTGTTGATTATTCATACTCGACTGATCTTTCCTGAATTGACTTCTTCCTCTGATTCGAGTTGTTAATTCAATATCTGTAGAAGTTTGTCTTTACAAGAATGATTGGATTGCGACTGTTTCCTGTACCTTCCGACTCTTTCAATCTTGAATAGGTATTCTTCATTTCCAAAAGATACGCGACATATTAACCACCTTGATCTCATACTTTTCAAGAAATGAATGATGTGCCAGATGTCTTCGAAAATCGCCTATCTTTTTTCTACTTATTCACTGTTTTCGGTGGACTTGGATAACAACAGAATCGAAGTCCGAGTGGGCGCACCGAAAATCATGCAGATTTCGGATGGAAGAGTCTTACTCGCCCAGTTATACTTTCTATAAAAAGTGAACGGAAAGGAGGATGGACTGTCTGTACTTTAAGAATTCATGCCCGAAATCATCGTAGGATGTGAAGCCGCTGATCCATTTAGTTTTTCTTGAAGAAAAGAGTTTTTGCAAGTGAAAAACCTCACTCCACCGTCGCTATCACATGGAAAATTGATAAGTACATCGCCGAAACGTAAAAAAAACGCGTACGCGGACTTCAAACTTTGGAATTTCTAACTTTGCATGATCGAGATTATGGTTTCCGTAGCCAAAAGAGTGACTTGGAGGCAAAGTCTTCTTGGGACGTCTTCTTATCGTCGTTCTATGCTCTTAAATTCATCTGAGCTCACTTTCTCGCGCAGATAAACCCTCAGAATCCATCTGAGATGTACATAATTATGTACATCTCAATTATAATCGACGGAAAATGGTCCAAATTTTTGGAATTTGTGATCAAGATGAGAGTCAAATGCGATTCCGAGGAGCGAACGGAAATTAGAGGTTCTTACTTCAAGTGTTTCTCTCACAAATTGAGGACAAGAATCAACAGTGATACCTCTTAAAAGCGTCAGGATCAGATTCACGAGCTCTCAACTATGAAATTCATGTCTGATCACTATAATAATGGAGCACCACAAGATACTCAATGAAAAAATAATGATTGGACATCAATATCTTCATTTAACATGGAGATAATTTACGATCACATGAAATAACGCATGAAGTTGAATTGGTTCAAATATTTCTTCATATACAAATATTTCCCTGTTTCGTTCCAAACTGTGCACTGTGCGATGGAGTGACCATTTGGATTACGATATCTTGATGTGTTAAAGATGACGAAATCGCGAAAGAAACGATGAGGATGAAGTCGGAAGAGCCTATGAAACGATGCTAACAAATTTATCAGCAACAACAAGAATGTGCTTGGATAGTACTTATTATTAGTGATACTTCGATGTTGCGGACCCGTGTTTGACCTAGGAAAGAGCGAGTGTCGAATTTGCAATGGTGGTGATGTTGACTCAACATTGCACAAATTGAGCAACAAATCATATCTCTCGGAAGTTTGACGGGTCGAATATTTACTTCTATGCTCGGTGGAAAATAACGAGAAGAGTGGCTACTATTGAATCTGGAAACTACTTATGAGATGATTTCTGGAAATAATGTTCAAAAATGGTAGCAGAAAGTGCATGAATACGGGGCCCGGCAATTTTATGTCCTAGGGATCAATTTTCTCCGAAAGTAACGCGTGAATCATTTCTCTTATGTCTCAAAAGACCCAGCCCTAGTATTGCGTATTCTAGTATTCTACTTCTCAATGAGAGTTGGGAGAGTCGTCAGTCTGAGATATATTTTCTATTCAACAGTTCGCTTACCTTAACACTGTTAGAAATCCACAGGCTAATGATAAGTTAATGATGTACATAAGAGCAGCTCAAGCCAATGTAATGCCGTAAATAGAAAAAACTACGACCAAATGCAAGGAGCTAATCAAATAGTGATTTTCTTCTTCGAGGAATGGGTAAGGAACATCTATGAAGACAATTGGAGACCTTGAAGAATTCCTCAAAGCGATCTCCCTGTTCAGTAATGCTGTTGTTACCAGGAATACATTCATCGAGGCCGCGGCACTGAGTAGATAGACTGAAAGAGAATACCATACAATAACACAACGATGATTGCATATTTGTTGTCTTTATCACTAGCGGCTCTATTGTTCTCGCTCGCAGGTCCTAGATAGCTTTAGTAGTTTTCTGGAGCAGTTATACCACCTTACTAAGAGCATGTCGGAGCAAATAGTTCGGGCGGCGGCCACCGCACACACAAACTTAACTTTGATGACTTTTAGCGGAAAATTGGGGCCTTTTTCGAACAAAAGTGGCTCGAACGCCCCTTAAGATGGTTCACTCGGTAAGAGAGAGACAGATAGCTGAATGTAAGAGAGACAGACGCCAGAGAGTATTTTAGAGATTGAATATCTTGAGTGAAATCACCGATCTTGATGAAATTTTTGCTCCGTTTGTTTATTGATGTGATTATTGTAAAATGAGATATCTCCAAAACCAGATTGACGATCTTCACGCAATTTCACAGAGATTCTCCTCTTCCCCGTGTAAATTGTCAAAATTTGGAGAATTAATATCTCGGAATCTAGGTTGACGATCCTCCTGAAATTTTTATATGTTCTTCAAATCCATGAAATCTTCCAGTATGCAAAATTGTAGCGATTTCTATTGTTAGGAAAAAAACCGCGTGAACCACCTTAAGTCTGTGAAGCAAGGAACGAAATGAGCCGTCTTGAACCACGATCGAATGTGAAATGAGACCAGGATTAGTAATCTATGACATGTTGTGTATACGACTCGGGCGCGTGGTTAGCAGCACCCAAACTGTGATCCGTAGTTTACTAATTCTGGTCTCATTTCGCATCCGCTCGTAGTCCAAGACGGCTCATTTTGTTCCTTGCTCGACAGACTTGAGGAATTTTGACCCACTTTTTTCGAAAAAGGGCTCAATTTTTCGTTAAAAGTCGTCAGAGTTGAGTTTGGGTGGCGGCCACCGCATACACGAAGTCTTCATCAAAAAAAGTGGCTCAATACCCCCCCAGTCTGTGAAGCAGAGAACAAAACAAGCTGTCTTGGACATCAGTCGGATGTGAAATAAAACCAGGATTAGTTAAAAAACGAATCACGGTCTCTTCCTCAGACGGAGCAAGAGCCTTGAAGTTCTATGGAAAGTAGAGCAGGAATACACAACAATATATACCTTAGAAAGGTTTAGTTTTGGAAAGTATTCGCTCCGCGCTTGGGCGCAGTGCTGCCCTGTGGCTTCCCTGAGACGCGCCGCATGCAATGGTCCTGGAGGTATTATGTAGATCTCAGACCTTTTTGAATATTTCCTAGACTGTATCCCTAATCACATGTCAAAATTTCAAATTGGCTGACAACGTAGTTCTTGATTAAATCAAACTCGAAAGTTAACACGGTTGCTTATGGGCAAACGTGATTAGCGATGCAGTTTTCCATGAAATTATTTGTAATGATGAGCAAAGTGATAAAAAATTGCTAAAAAACGTTTCTAATTCAAACTGGATTCTTTTTTCGATGAATTTTATTGATAAACAAGATTTAGGCATACTATGCAATGCCTTACGCTCCGCCCACGTAACGTGAATCAGCGAGCTTCACTTATAACTTTTATTCCACTGCAAGTATCTTGATGGAACTTCGTCAGAATGTTCTTAGGATATCTGGGCCCACTGTTCACAATTCAGATTCAAATTCCGTAAACAACTGTGAAACTTCCTCGCAGGTCGAAGACTACGGAAACGGCAGAAAAAAACATATTTAGTTTCGGTTTTTTCCTGCTTTTCCGAAGATAATTTTGGACATTCTGATTTTGGCGTGGGTAACTAGAGATATCGAGGAGTACCGTGAAAAATTTCCAGACCGTTCCATCCGATAGTTTCGGAGCACCGGCAAGTTGCATATAAAGTTGTGACTGTAATCGCCGCGCCGGGCACTCCAAGCGACGCGACGCCTCGCGCTTGACCCGTTCATTTTTCTTGACACATACTCACCAGCCTCTTGATTGAATTAAATATTCAACAAGTTCATTGAAGTTTATTAACTT
>JAPYYZ010016692.1:0-11301 GCA_030522705.1 Eretmocerus eremicus | reverse complement strand
GCGAAGCTCGACCCCCGTAAAAACAATAAAAACGCCTCCCGCGAAGAATTATCCGCGACGCGAGGCACGCACGAGCCGCTCCCTCTCTCTCTCTCTCTCTCTCTCTCTCCGATGCTTCCCCTCGCTAAATCTGTCTCCTCTTTGTTCTAGCTCCCTCTGCCTTTTTATCCCCCCCCCCTTCCCCCACAAAAAAATTCACCTCTCTTTCTGGCTCGTACAGGCAACGCTCCGGATAAAGCTGCGTATCGCGCATTATATACAGGCGCATACCACTTGAGCGTATATACTCGAAAGCGGTGTCATGCGAGATGCGCGCGTTGAGGGAGCCCAGAGAGAGGATATGAAGCGCTAGGAGCTACGACTCCCCGTGACGATGCGGTGTACCGCCACACGAGAGGCAATAAAACATTTATGGCTTGTTTACACAGAGGGGCAATAGAGAGAGTTAGAGAGAGAGAGAGAGAGAGAGTGTGTGAGTGAGTGAGAGATACTTACGGCAGACTCAAGTGGATACGGGGTGTCGTTGGTGGCGATATTTCGCATAATTTATCGGGCAGCGGGCTTAATTCTGCCGTGTATCTCTTGGCTTTTGTAATTCGCGGCGTCCTGCTCTCGTATGCTCCTGCTTGTATGGGCCATAAAATAAAGCGACGCGTTACTCCGGCAATTAGTGCGTGCATTTTTCATGCCCTGAGGTCAGAGTACAGATGCTGCCGTTGAGCTGATGTGAAATGACGGAGTTTGCGTAAAACCTCATCGTTGTAGGGAATATTTTGTCGATATTTTGAGCTTTGGGTTTTTCGATTGCTTGCTGTCGACGAGATATTATTCGATGATTCTGGCACGCACAATTTCTGTAAAACAGAGCATTATCCCAAATGTTGCGCTTCCATTCCGTATATTTCCCACAAAGCGCATTGTTGATTCGCGAGATTGACATTTATAAGCTGTCACATTTGTGGGCGCAACTCTGTTCCAAAAATTTTCAAAAGTCAATAATTGATGTCAAATAATGGGCACAAATTCAACTTTCACCTCGACTCAATTTGCAAATCTTTTTAGCCCCGGTGGATTTAACCCCGACGTCCATTACACGTGAGGAGACCTAATGAGCGCAAAATAGCTTACGGGCGTGGGCGCAGAGTCCACTGCGGAACCTTTCTCCCGGGCGAACCCTTTCCCGCGAAAATTGGATCTATTACGTGATATCGAGGTGGAAAAGCCGCTCGCACGACTAATCGAGGAGGACATTTTTAATTAGATAATACTAATCCTAAAAGGAGCTCTCGCTCTCCGTTGGCAAATCCTGTCCTCCTCTCTTTCACTGCCCCTCCCTCCCTCTCTGATTTGCTCTATTCTCGTCTCTTGCCATGTTGCGCAGTTGAATCCGTTTCTCTTTCTAGCGCGGCGCTCTGCCAACAGCCTTGGATCGTCTCTCGCTCGGGCTTCGGATTGTAATTAACATTTGGTTCTACCATTAGTGTAATTAAAGTGCCATTCCATAATCTAGGAGCTGGAGGGGACTTCTTATCTTTCAGTTTCCAGACCTCCCACTCCATCTACGACTCTCCCCTCATTCTCTCCTCCTCTCATCTACTCTTTTTCGTCCAAGAATATAGATAGAGCGGAGGAGAAGATGTGAGGGAGCAAAGACGAGGCCAAGCTCTGACTCTTCTCTGAAGACTCGATCCCTTTTTCTTAAAGCTCGGCCCCAACTCTTCACTATTCTTTGCATTCCTTTGAAAGAGGTCGATTGCTCCCCTGAATCGCCAATGCAAGCGCAGAAGATGGAGTTACCTCAATTCTTAGGTAAACGAAAGACGTTGGGTAATTTTGAAGAAATATTTTGTAGGTTGCATGACGCCCCAATTGACGATTTCATCTGGAGTATCCGTGTTGGAGGCAATTTCACATACCCCTGAAATTTCTAAAGAAAACCCCCCGAAATATGTCCAATCAAAACTTGGAAATACACCTGAAGGGCTCCCAACCACAGCTACGTAAATCGACTTCTAAAAATGCCAAAGAATCAACCTGAATTCAGATGCTACTAATATCCTCTTCCAGTTTCATGTATCACATAAAATCGATGGCACTGAGGGGGATGTTTTCACTAGAAAAAATCTGCGACAATGATTTTTGGAAGAGACTCCAAGCGTACGGGTCTCGACCACGAAAAAGTCCAAAAAATGGACTTACATCACTTTGGTCGAAAACCCTCCACTTATCAGACATCAACGCCGTGATTCACGCTGATGGTACAATTCTGCACGTACCAGAATACAAATAATCCCTCATGATAGTTCAGGTAACAGAAAATGATAGATCGAATTCTATGTGCGATCAGAATTTTATGATGGAACATCGTTCAAAGAATTGAGCACTGTTGACGGAAAAGTCATGAAGAAGATTGGGAAAATGATTGAATCTTTTGACGAACAATCCTGAACCGATGCAATCCACCTGAGAATCCTAAATCCATCCTCGTCGATACAAGATGATGTTCATTTGCCTTCCTAGACTACTGCCTTGCATATCTCGTCGATGCGGTCGCCCACCCTCTCAACATAAAATAGCTAACATAGAAATTTTCTGGCTATTTGGCTACTCTAGCTAAATTTTCAAAAAAGTCAGCTGAAATCACCTGAAACACATTATTATCGTCCCGAATCCGTTCATTTCAACTAATTCAAGTTGAGAGAGTTCCCGCCCAATGATCTTCTTTTCCGAATCCAGTTCTCGGTAGTACTCGAATCATTCATTCCATATCAATTCTCTCATGGATCAGTCAGCATGGACGGATTCTACCTAAAAATCAGCTATTATGGCCTAAGAGAGCAACTGTGTGCAAGACGTTCCATGGGGATAGGTTCAAAATCCAAGTGGAGATCAGGTCTTACGTTGAACGGAGTAAAACTCATTATTCCACTCAAGATCCTGGACTCAAAAGCGTAGATGAAGTGCGTAACGAAGAGATCAGCAAAAACCGCACTCTGCGCGACTGCGAAGCCGCAAGGATCTCATCGCACGCGAGGAAGCCCCTGAATAAGTCAATAGGCGCGCCAAATGACGGCAGCCACTGCTTGCGCTCGGAAATAAAAAAGAATGCCGAAGGGATCTGTGCTCCGCGAGAAGAAAAAAAAGCACGAGATGAGTCGGGCAGCGTCGTGAATCTGGCGCTCGGTCGCGCGGCGTTAAAATAAAGAAAGGCGATCGCACGCCGGAGATAAGAGAGTAACGGTGCCGTTGACATTTTCCGGTGGTTGAGTTAATAATGCCCTCGGTACGCGGGCGCTCTCGCCCAAAGCCAGTTTGCATCGCCCTGCAAACGAGACGCGAATGTGTTTATTCAGGAATTTGCCTTTTTCTTCCTCTGGCGTATAGTAGCGAGGCGCGAGCCCCTATACACAGAGAGAGAGAGAGAGAGAGCCCCGAGCGCGCCCTTATCCGACAACTTTATCTTATTTTCGGCGGCGACGATCCAGCGCCTTGGGATTTATGCCCCTGTCGGTCGGCTCTCTTCTTCCCCCCGGCAGCGGCAAAAAGAAACGCGAGAGAGTGAGAGAGAGAGGCGAGGTAAACGCTGAGATAAAGACTGAAATCGTCGGGAAGCGGAGAATCATGGAGCAATTATTTTCGTTCCAGATAGTGAACGAGCTCTCGAGAGTATCTCCCTCTCTCGCGGGCACAATTTTAGCAAGCAGCGACTCGCTTTGGCCCGCGGATGGATATGCATATTGAGAATTTGAAGATGGATGGGGTGCGTACAACGAGGGGATGCATTCGATTTTGGCGATGCAAGCGTTTGAGCGGATACGAGGGTCCTCGTCGACAATCTGTGCTCGGAGAAAATTGATGGTTGCCAATTTCGATCAACAGATGGAAGCTTGCAGTACTTTTTTGTTGCGTGGCCAATGTCAATCATTGGATCAAGGATGTCTTGATCAGATATCGGATGTTCGAACCATTTTATTTTCTTACTTGAGAATTCAAACTGTAAAATGGTTTATACTCTGTTATTCGTGCATCTCATCATTGGAGGTAGGTGATGATCCGTGCCAATCTCTACCTTGACAGTATGGGTATTATAGTCCAACGAGAGAATTCGGATAGTATCAGTTTCTAGCTATTATTTATATTGAATCGCTTCCGATTTGGGATCCTTTGCTTTGAAGTGAGTTATTCTTGTAGATTTTTTATAGAACGACAGAATCACTCGTTCATTCCTAATACACGTGCCGTTTTCGCTATACTACATTTTAGATCAATCGTATCAATCGCAGTAAATTCTGTAGAGAAGACTACACAATCCGTGAAAAAATTTTGAGAAAATCATTGCGTAGCTTCAAAATAATATTTCCCAGCGGCCTACTTCATAGCTGACATCAATTCTTTGGTAAATTCAAAGAGATATAATTGATTAATTGCCATTTACGGATCAAGATTTCCGTTTCCAAGTGATACGTCGATGTATTCAATAGAAAGATCAACAAGTAGCATGGAACTAACGACTGCAACGGGAATGAAATCTGACATATATCAATAAATCAAAGCTGTCTGTTACCCTTCATGGATGGAATGGGACCCTAATGGTATTTTTATTATTCGTCACGGAGGGGCAGGGCAGCGTCTAATGAATGTCAGCACACAGTCCATTGGGCTTCTGACAGGGCCACCATCCTCTTTTATTTCCCTTCTTTTTCGTTTTTCGGACCATTTCTCTAACTCGCCCTAAGCTTTTCTATCCCTCCTCTCTTCCTAGCTCAAACGAGAAATCCATCGAGAAGAGACACCTCAGCGATCCCCTTGTCGTTCTCATTTTCACACACGTCGAGAACGATGAGCGTCCGTACGATTAGGGATGATAGCTATAATAGTCCAGCTGTCACGCGCAGTCTCAAAAGATATATCATTCAGATTCAGATGCTCTGCGACAAAGATCTAGATGTCACTCTGAATGTCAATTATTGTATCAATAGACTTCTTTCTGAAAAATATCTGTTGAGGTCTTCATCCTTCGCTCGTTCGCCTCTCTAGAAGTGAAGCATCAAATATTCGACCCAGTATCTTGGAATCAGTGTGAAATAAATTTTGAGTATCTGGTGCTGCAAGAAAATAAAAATAAGATTCTTGGTCCGAACGACGTTTGAGAATCCATTAAAAATTATACCATGAATAATAATTGACGATATGTGTCAAAACAATCTTTGTGGGAGCAAATATCAGTTCATTTGGGTCTTGCGCAATTTCAGTGCAATAAAAAAGCTATCCGAATCCTGAAACGAGATCTTTGGATCGGAAGAGATTCTTCTGAATTTCAAATAACTTCATCAAGAGAAATCGTCTGAATTTCATGGCAGAAAACTGATGTAGTTTGCAATATTACTCAATATTTTTCAACTAGTTTATATTATGAATCATCTTCCGATCTTGAATTTGCACTATTAGTGGGATAATATTACATTTGCGATTAATTCTCAAAATGAGCTCGTAACGATCTTGTCGATAAGTAGCCGCTCTGAAATACTACAGATATGAATACAAGATAAATGAACGAATCTTCCACTTTCATGCAAGCACTTGTAAAAATTCTACTACTCGTGATTGTAAATTCCCTAATTTAGGATGAAAAATATCGAATTATTCATTAGATAGAAGATGACTGCGTATCATGATTCAACTTATATCTCATGCATGGATGATTCAATATGAAACCATACTACGCAAAAATTCCACGCAATACATCACAAGTTAATTATTCTTCGACAAACACTCTAGATATCTGACTTCTTTATGACGATGACAGCGCATGTTACCAAAATTATTATCATTTGGGTATTCCATGATCTAGACTATAGATTGGAAGATAATATTCCATACTATTGTTGTAGAACAAATTATTCGTCAAATTGAAACGAGTCATGCCCAAATTTTTCTCAAGTTTGCTCCAACAAATATGGTTAGGTCCTGCTATTATTCTGCTATCATGATTTGCTTGTTGGTGTACTAGCCAAGCTTGTTGGTGTACTAGCCAAGAATATAGAACCATGTAGGTTTATAAAGCACCGTGCTCAACTCTAGAGAGTAAGTGGACCATGTTTTCATGAAGAATCAAACTTGATCAAATTGTGTGAGTCTTGTTGAATATGCATCTGGTAATTACTCGTCTCTAATTCATATCATAGTGCCATCTAGACTCTGCTGGAACAATGGTTTGGACCCAGTCGATGATGGATCATTTAAAGACTACTGTCAGCATGTTTACAAAGCATTAGAGGGTCGATGCATTGGAGACACTTGCGAATGCTCTGGTCAGGCCATTATCAGTGTGGCATCTTGCAGTGTTCTCACGAAAGATGAACACATTAGACGGTGTGAGCAATTTATAATGGCCGAACGTGATTATTACGAAAATTATTATATCACACCTCATAATTGAGGGTTGGTTATTAAGAAAAAATATCCAATAAGATGGCGACGAGTTGCTAGAGATTTTCGGGATTATTCGCAAAGTCTATGGTGTTGCAACATTGAATATAAAATCCAGAAGTCAATCAAGTCTCGTAAAGAAACCACTCAAATGTTTCATTATCCAATGAGAAGAGGTGAAGAATATCTATCACCTTGAATGATCAGTTTGAGCAAGAATCTCAATATACCTCATCAATGATAATCGGCCAGATGCACACTCAGTGTGAGAACGAGTGAGCTTGGACCTGAGTTACGATTTACCATACAAAATTCCAATCTTCACTCTAAATGGGATTCACGTATTGGGAAGTTGCATGCAATCTTCACTCTAAATGGGATTCACGTATTGGGAAGTTGCATGAAGAAAATTTTCAAGGTTAATCGATATCTATAAATTCCCTGATCATGTCAAAGCTATCTTATCAAAGAATTTTGAACGTTGATCTTATCGAGGAATGGAGATATTCCATGTTGAAATTTACGAAAATTCTAATAGCTCACATTGAAACCCTCCGACAGACAACAGATGAATTGCGCTGTGAACACGGCACATGTACACAATACATAAATAAGGGCATTTTCGCGAAAACTCGCAGATTCCATGTAATGACTTCGCGTTTTTGACTGGAAAACTCGAAACCACTCCATAGACATTTTTTCTTGAGTATCCTATTAGGGTCTAATTGGTAATAAACTTTCAGGCTGCTCTGTGAAGCCGTCTTTAGCTTTCTCGAAGAGAAAGCATTATATTCGTCATAACAAAATTCTAGATGATTTGATGGTTCAAATCTAAATCATTCTCTTCCAGTACACTCCTAGCCATATAAAACAAAAATTTTCTCATTCCTTTTCACCAAGATCTATCAACGTCACACATTTTACCCCCTACCCTCCATAAAATTACTTCATAGCATTCTTTCCGGTCTCTCCTAGTCTGTGTGTTTTGTTTTTCTCATCCACTATAACTCTTGAGCGGTACGGCCGATCCTCTTGAAATTTTGAGGAGTTATAGAGAATCATCAATCAGAGAGTTGACTTCAGTTTGGTCCAGAAACAAGCTTTGTTCTGTTCCTCGCGTTAAGATCTATTGACTGTACGTCACACATTTCGTCCAAAACCTTTCATCAAATTACACCATAGAGGAATTCCACGTTAAATTTGGAATGTTTCGGCAACTAGTTTTAAAAATTTCCGGAGCATTCTTATTTGATTTGGGGTTTCAGAAGAAGATATTTCTTACAATTTTTGCCTCAAAGAAAATTTTTTCAACCATGGTAGGTTGTTAGTCGTGATTTAATCAAAAAATGAAATACTCAAGTGGAGAAAACTCGTTCTCGGAATTTGCTCATAACTTTGAAATGGTTGGGGCAATTTCGATTCTGAAAAAAGCGTTTGAAACTTTACTCAAAAACCTATCGATTAACCTGTGTTGAAATATTCTTAGAGTGTCTCCGGTCGCCCTAGGGTGTAAAGTAGCGGAATTTATAAATTTGCTCATAATTTTTTTTGATGCATGAAAAAAAATTTTCTCAATATTTTTTGTCGGTTCGTTTGGTTGTGTTCTGGGTATGAGAAAAGTTTGAGAATTTCGACGCCAGTACGCCGTGGAACGTAAGACCTCGAATACTGGGGGTGTTCCATTGAATTCATATCCGTGAGCTTTGAAACTTACTTCATCGAGTTATTTTACATCGTTTGACCTGTTTTGGATACATTCTAAGGATAAAAAAACGTCAAATCAGCGAAAAAACTATTATAAGAGCACTCATTGCTTCAGAAAATGAAGTCGCCTACGCATGCGCACAATTCTACATCCTTGAAAATATTTTTCAATAGTCAGCACAATCATTTTTAGAATACATTTTCGTTTGTGTCAATTGATGCCGTAGAACCGGAGATAGAGCCATTCCAAAATTTGTGCAAGTATACAACTGTCGCTCGCTAAATTTTGCAATTGAATTCAGGCGGCTCTGGCGGTATTTATCTGACAATAGAAATCGCAGAAATTTTGCACACTGGTAGATTTCATGGGTTTGAGAAACATATCAAAATTTTAGCAAGGTCTTGAACCTAGACTCCGAAATATCATTCCTCCAAATTTTGACGGTTTACACGGGAAAGATAGGGATTTCAGTCTTCGCCTTAATTATTACAAAAAATTACAATAAAAAAATCTGAAAAAATTCGTTCTCATAGCTCAATATAAGAGGAGAATTTCTGTGGAATTGCGCGAAGATCGTCAATCTGGTTTTGGAGGTACCTCATTTTACAATAATCACATAAGAAAATAAACGGAGTGAAAGTTTGAAAGATGAATTATTCCTGAAGTTTATGGCCTTAAGACAATTCATGTCAAGTTTCAACAGAATTGGTAGTTTCATTCAACAGATATTCAATTTCTAAAATACTTTTTGACCTCTGTTTCTCTCACGTTCAGCTGTCTGTCTCTCTCTTACCTCGTCTTCAGCGACTCAAATGCTAATATTTGATATCAAATCATCACCGATGCGAAGATGTGCGAGCTGATTTACATAGTAATCATGTCTTACAACTGACATTGCGGAATAAAGTGTTCTAGGATCATTGTTGAATTTCAACACAACGTCTTACATCTCACACATGAATTAATCTGTATAAGAGTTGCGATTCCTGTGAGAACTGGGATGCCAACTATTCTACAGTCACCTACAAATATTCTACTCGGAAGGGTGATAGCGCAAAAGCCTGGTTGTGAACATTTTCAAATACTCGGACCGATATGAACTACGTTAGATGCACTTCGATCATCCTATGCATCACATTCGCATTCAGCAACATTTCGCCGGCGACTTCACTGCCGCGTGAGTTCAAGAATCCACTTCTCCCATTTCTCGTGAATAGACTAGTAATTCATCCGAATTCTTCGTGGAAGAAAAATATCACCTGAGAAGGAAAGTAATATGAGCTGCATCAAGTGAACAATGATATGTTGCATAAAGTTTCATTTCCTTACCTTTTTTGATCCCTACAGCGTCACGCATCTTCTTTGTAAGATTAACCACTACCAATATTCTCTGTTCCAAGAGATAACTGTGATTCTCATACAAGTTCTTTACGTTCACGCTATTTTTCGATCAAAGACCCTAGTTCTCCATTCATCCTCTGGTTCATATTTTAGCATTCCTTGCGTCGTGTTAATTGATGATAACAAGCCTTCAAATTGTTGTTCTATTCCTCATAGATATTGATAATAACAAGATCGAATCTCATAACATTTTATTCTCAGTGAGGGTGACTGCACGAATTTGTTGTAATTTTATATATACTTATGACTAATTTTTAAAATAACGAATTTCGTATCTATCTATCGATTCATCCAATCTCCATTTTCGTAGGATCAGCGTTTTAGAAAAGAGTATGAACTATATATTTCTGGTTCTCATAGTTTTGAACTACGAATGAATGTACGAATAGTATATTATACACCGATACAAGGTCCGGCTATTTTGGGATACGGAGGTCAATTTCTCCTGTAAGTAACGAAGGAGAATTGTTCCTCGGGTCCCAGAGCAGCCTGACGAGCCAAGTGCGTATACTATTTTTTGGTATCAGAGCGACTGAGCGCCGATTTTACGGTTCAAGTCGAAAGTAAAAGTGGCGCTTCATTGCCATGCTAAAATAGTCGATTACATCACTGAAGACGAAAGGCAAGTTCGGGCTCGGACGTACTCTTCCCCCGGAAGTGGTGTGACGTTTTCCTCCACTCTAACCTCAAAATCGGACATTGCTCCCCTTTTTGCGGCTCTCGTGGTGAAAAATATCACATCACTCCCGGCGGAAAAGCTCGTCCGGGCCTTTAGGACATGTCTCCCTCGCTGCGCTCGGTCGACAACAGGTCCTAGGGTCCGAACTCGCCTTCCGCCTTGAGTGATGTAATCTACTATTTTATTACGCGGTCTCGGAATGTGCCCAATACCGCCATGGCGTAGGCATGCAGAATGTTGCATATTTCGACATAGGTTTCTTATTCGACACAGGATTGTTGCATATTACCGACATAGGTGACGTTATTAAAAATAACGCCTCGCCAGCCCTTAGCAACGTTGCACAATGAGAAATATCTTAACGTTGCTATGGGAGATTCCTCGCCCGTTGGGATAAAATAGTACATTGTGTAACGAGTGAGGAATAGTTGCCTCACGCGTTGTACACTCTACTTTTTATTACAAGGGGCGAGGGATCTCCCATAGCAACGTTACAATATTATTCATTGCGCAACGTTGCTAAGGGCTGGTGAGGCGTTATTTTTAATAACGTAACCTCAGTCGGTAATGATTCGCAATATGCAACTTTCAGCAAGCCTACGCCGTGGCGCTATTGGGCACATTCCGAGCCCGCGTGATAAAAAGTATAAAAGTGCAACGTGTGAGGTTAAGTTGCCAGGGCTTCGCATGGCGCTCTCATGCGCAATCGGCAACTATTCCTCACTCTTTACACAATATACTATTCCACCATGAGAGTCGCAAAAAGGGGAGAAATGTTGGACTTTGAGGTTGGAGTACGATTCTAACCTAAAACTACCGCGTTCGAACGCGGCTTTCGAGTTTTTATGATGAACAAACATTATTGCACTACGAAAATATTTTTTATCTATTCTTCTGCCTATCCTCTAGTATTTGTTTTTTTGTGCGGTGCATCACAACGTATATAAACTACCGGTACCGATAAAGTCTACTCCTGGAGAGTCAGAACTCGGGTCATGACTTTTTTAATCTATTCCGATTTTGGATTTCTTCTCACAAATGAATCATCATGCATCAAAAAAAGTATTCAGAATTACAGATAGTAGAT
>JAPYYZ010016666.1:0-11937 GCA_030522705.1 Eretmocerus eremicus | reverse complement strand
ACCAAAAGACTCTTCAGAATCCCGTACAAACCGCCTCCCCACAACCACCTCACGCAAAACCGCTACGAACGCGAAGCTATAATTCATCAGCAACCATGGAGTGTGTATGGTGCCTCCTGTCGGATCATCATCGTCCAACAATCATCCCGATCGGGCCATACTCGGCTCGCGCAAGCCGTTATCCCCAGACAGTAGCCATAGACTTATCGCGGATCATCCGCAGAGATGGATGAAAGGCAAATAGAGTGCGTGTATACCCTCGCCCGGCAAAATCGAAGCTCTCATAAATATCCATAACCGCGGAGATCGAGAGGCTCGATGCGGCTCTGTGTGGTTATTGATGGCCGACCATTAGATAGAGGCGCATCGCTCGGTAGCCAGCGTGGGAGGGACAATTAGGGGACTCGAATCCGCGAAAGATGGCGATGCGATTTCGCAGCGCTGTATATACAGCAGAGATGAGAGAGTGGCTCTGCTCACCCACACAATAACCCGAGAGCGGCTCTATGTATCCAGCGAGGGATGTATCCGATCTCGGCGATCGATCGCCGGCTGCGAGAGTGTAGTCTCGCGGTGCCATTGGGGAGGCCGGATGCTCGACGCGCACAGGTGGTAGAGGCTCGCGATAAATCCGGCTCTCTCTCTCGTTTTTTCCCCAGCTCCCGATGCCAATCAAGCTCCCTCTCTCTCTCGCACATGCAAAGCTCGCGCATCCTGCAACGAGGAGGAGGTGGAGGTGGAGGCATTAGCGTCTCGCGGCTGCCGGCTCTGCCTCCCTCCCTGATAAGATAATTACACTTGATGCGCTCGCGGTAGCGCGAGCTCGCTTATCTCGTGCTTGCGCGGCCCGCTCGCGAACCCCAACGCGGATAAGCCGAGCCCCGCACGCGATAATTCAGCTTCATTTCGCGCTAGCGCAATCCCTCTGCCTGCAAGCGCATGCAGTTTCCGAGGTGATCGTACCCCGCCGCTTCGCTGCCGTGCGATGCACTTGCGACTAGCTATACGTGTGTGTCCTTAATCGCGTGCCGACGCACATGGGACGACTCGCTTCGATATCGTCACCCGTACGAGCCGGCGCTACAGGTAATTTGGAATGCCATTTTGGTAAGCGCTTCTGAGATGGACCCATATGCGTGATTCGTAATCGCTACTCTTAATCATTGGGCCATTTCACGAGATATAGATGGATGATGTTGTGGCAATTTCGGTGATCTATCGTGCACTGTGCTCTACATTACGTCCAGCGAGGTGTCTATCTTCCAATTTTCAGGTACATTCCATAAATTATAAACTGTCTGCGATGAGAACTCGCGATGCAGAAAACTAGTCAGATAGAAATTTTGTGCATCCGGTGCCGTAAAGTGTGTCGCTTGGTTTTCAGCTGTAGGAAAAAGAAATCCAAAATTCTTGCGCGTAGAAACTCATGTTCACTCAATATTTGAGCCCATCGAACTCAAAATCCACAGCAGAGTTCAGAGAGTTCACAATTGGTTTTTCTTTGCTCAAGTGGAGCCGGGAAAAAACAAATTATGGAAAGCAATGCTTCTCTTTCTCAAAAACCGTACTTCATCAAAATTTGATGTAACTAACACTCTTGTTTGATGAATTGGGAGCCAAAGTTCTTCTGGGTGGTCAGTGCATGTCTGTAGAGACATCGTAAATGAAATGCGGATGCCACATTATTTGGATAGTTTCGAGTGATATCCTAAGTATCTTTCAACCAGATTCGTCAACTTTTGAAAAATGTTGAGGGTGCAAATCTACAAAATTGGAAAAGGTCCGAGTCACCCTGCTAGTTGGTTCTCGTACTCGTCAACGCGAGCTTGCAATTTTGTTTTCTCCAATCCATGAAGTAAATCTGCAAGGCCCTGTTACAGGATTTCTTAAACAGGTGTGACTTTAGACACTTTTTGTTTTTGCTACAACTTTCCTTCAATTTATTCCAGAGCATCTTGTGATGGCTCGTTCGAAATCTCTATGCCGTATCTTCAAAATAAGCCGTTACAAGGTGCTTGAAGATGAACCAATCAAAAGTTACAGCAAAGATGAAAAGTATCCAAATGTTACCGCGATGTTCAAAGTCACCCCAGTTTGCGCTTCTTGCATCGTAAAGAAGTATTCGTCGTCAACATTCAAAAATACATGATCTCTAATATAGACCATTGTTATGCGGACTAGAGTGATTTATATCTACATCGTCAAATATTGGTCAAGAATGGAAAGACTCCCAAAACTTTATCCAATAACGATTTTTGATCGGAATACTTGCACAGAGATAGAAAAACACAAAAGTGATACAAACCCACATAAATCCGTTGTGCCCAAAACCAAAATTCTCTTGGATACCATAGCCAAAAAATCCCACCACAACTGGATTATGCAACCCCAAAAACCACTTGTTTGTTATCCCATGACTTCAAGACATCGTAGTAACTAAATTCTACGACCTCGATCAACTTTATCTACGAGAAACTCGCCTCTTTGCCTTACATCACTGAACCACCTCGAATCCAAAAAAGATTTCGAATTCTTTGGCAAATTTAATCTGATTCAGCTCTGAATCTACGAATGTCAGTGATCCGTGATAACCGTGTCATGACAACCATGAGCTTCCATAAACCCCCTGAATTCACGGTATAGAAATACCATAGAATTCGTATGCAACTCTGAACCTTGATTACCGTTTTCCTGTGACATCCCTGAGAAGATTTTAGTTTCGCAATCCTGAGTCCTTATGAATTTAGTCAACAATAGATCCGTTAGCTGCAAGACCTCAGGAAATCATCACAGAAATTTATCATATCTGGAATCGTCGTCAATCTGCCCTCATAATAATTGAACCCCACGATTACAAAATCCTATGACTAATTTGGTCCATCATTCTTACGCCCAGCGAATTTGGAACCTCGCCTCTTCTGGCCTCCTTTAAACTCGAGTTTAAACTCTTATCCCTGCAAAAGGTCTTGGGCATCACAGAATCGAGTAGTAAGATGATACGAGGATCCTGAGTTTCGCAGGGTTACCCTAGTCCAGGTATTACAGATACCAGGAATCCGTGGGTTCAGAATTGTTAGAGTTTGCGTAAAATGAGTATTTCAAAATCGTCTCAATCAGAATTTATGGTATCTCAGCTTCATGCGGCGAACTGAGTCCTGAGTTTAATGTATTGGACGGTCATGAGGTTTCCATATTGACAGAACTGTAAAATTTGGATATCATCATGGTGTTATGGTTCTTGGGCTGCCTGTATATAGGGTTCTCAATCGAATAGGTTTTAAGATGGTGATGGAGTCTTGATGACCTGAGGTTTTTAGAACATTAGACTATAATTCAAATGTTCATGAACGGCTTTCATACTTTGTAGATTCAGATTCCCAAGAGAGAACTCTAGTTTGATCAAGATTGAAAATTCTTTGCATGCACTGACTTTTGTGAAACACACAGATACACCTGACTAATGAGTAGGAATAAATGCAGAGATAGGATGGTCAGATTCACTCTTTGCGATGCGGCAATGAGCTTTGCATCATTTTGGAAAAACTGACCATACAGTAGAATAAATACGCCAGCAGTACAAACTAAAAGAAACTGATGGTAGTAATGCTCTCAAAGCTGCGAACGATCGAATCCTGGGTATTCTTACTGACTTCCCAGAAATCGGAGTCCGATTTCTGGGAAGTGGAAATGGAACATTGCGAATCGTCGCATCAAAGGCCATCAGCTCGAGGTTCTGCGTAGCATCGACAACAGTCCCATCCCGCGTACACAGAACCTGTCTGTGAGCTCAGAAAAATCCTGCTCGTTAGAAAGAGATTCATTAAAAGTCGTGTATCAGTGGAAGCTCGTCGCTCGCAAGCTCTAGCGTAATCCGCAGCATTTGCGTGTCAGTGGCGGTGGCTCTGGCTCTCCAGTATTTGTTGGGCGTAATTGAATTCCTTGGGCGCGTTCGCCGGAGCTCTTTGTACGTTGCGCGCGTATAGCTCGGGGGGAGAATTTTGCCCCGACGCGCGCGCACAGCTACACGACGACGGCGGCGCTGGCCTTGTGCAGGATACATCCGACCTGGGGAGCTGCATCGCATAGCCCGCAGAGCGAGAGAGAGGGCCGTAAACGGGGCGCGGACAGGATGCGGCTGTGCAGGGCTGCAAGAAGCGGTGGCAACAAACGCGCGGATCGTTGCCCGCAGAGAGTCCGCCGCGGCGCATGAAATTCGCTCGCGTGTAATCCCGCCGCTGAACGCGGCTCTCGTCTAATTACTCGCGCGCCAAGCTACCAAGCTCACCCTCTCTGGGCCTCTCCGCTGCACCGCACGACGCTCCTCGCCTGTCCGCGGAGCCATCACGCAGAGCTCAGCCAAGACGAAACTCGCTGGGTAGTGGATGTGCGAGAGACGAGTATCGCACTCGCTGCGGGGACTCCCGGGGTAACTTTGCTCTCGAGATCACAAAACTACCCGAGTGCAGCTGCGGATACCCCGTCTCGCCCCTTGGCTAGATAGTCCACAGTGCTAATTTACACTCCACTGGTTTACCATCCGAGTCTGCTCCTGTTGACAATTTAGCAAAATTGATGAGCTTATTTGGTGGGAGTTCGGTTAAATGCGATTGAGAACTTTTCTTTTCGAATTAGATTGAAAAAGGAGCTGGATGAGCTCTTTACTCTCAAGAAGTTTAGCAATTTTAGAATCCAGGCATCTTTTGCGAATCAGAATCTCTCTCTGGCCTTGAAATAATTTCTGTGGACCGAGTTTTGAAAAGCCCAGCAGCTTCAAATCTTCAGGTTTAATCAAAAATGGATGGATCCCAAGACTGAGTTGTCAAAATTTCAACAAGAAAGCTCTCTGATTTTCTAGCGAATGAATTGAATTCTGTTTCTGAAGCCACTCAAATTCTGTAATGTGCTTCCACACACTCTGCGTACACTTGTCGCGCTTGCATTTGCATTCCCACCGCCGAAATCTCACCACTTTTGAAAGTACAAGGTGACCGTATTATTTGCAGGATTAAGTTTCACAGAAAAAACCGCAAATTCCGAATTTCTGAGTACGGAAAGTTTCATCCAATGGGAAAAATAGGGAATGTGTTCCAAACTGTAGTAAACCAAGATCCAATTCACATCACACAGTTTAAGAATCTATGAGCATGTGGCTGCTACACGTGCTGACCAAAACTTCTATCAAGACATGTCTAAATTCTTTGCTTTTTGTACTTTATATATTATCCTCTAAACCTCGACATGAAGGGCTCTTTACTATCTCTAGTCAAACTCAGCTTGGGGTCACACTGAGAACCATTTCTAACTTCCTTCCAACTTTCTCGTTCAAATTTGATTGAATGAAAAATACTGAAGCTTTTTTAGAAGCTGCACGTAGTTAAGGATACAGATCAAACATTATATTATCACTTACTTTCAAAGTCTCAATTGAAAGTCACATGATTATTCATTCTTGATAGACATATTTTGAGAGCATTTGTGATCCAGCAATAAAAGCCACTACCTCGCCATTGTCAAGTGAACTATCTGAACTTGATAGCTATTTTCGTCTTACGAATCGAAATACTACAGTACTTCTTGGATAGAGCGCAGAAATGGTAAATATGGCTAATTGTTTCCGCGAACAATCAAAAATGAAATCTTTCCAACTTCCACGGATACGGAGAATTCGCGAATAAGGGCTTTGCTTGTATACCCACAATTTGAGTACAGTAGCAGAGCAGCAGCATCAGCAAGGACCGTTGTTATATTTCTCCACGCCGAGTGAGCAGAGCTCGAGTGCCCCAAGGCAGCTCTGCTCCGAAAATTCGCCTCCCTTGGCAGCCACTTCGTAGCTGTAGCTTCCAGTACTTCCTCACATCTTTGCTTGCGTTCCTTCTTATTCTTCCCCACGTCCTCCCTCCTTGCTGCGAATGCATACAGCGCTCTTGTATTCTCAAGAAAACCTAGTCTCGAATATTTCATTTCTCGCCCAAGCGCTGCACCTTTGTCGCCTGCGAAATATTTCAGCTGCGCAAGAGTGGAAATGTTTTTGTCAAACTGTATTGCGGAAAGAGAGCTCTACGAAATCTCGATGGAAATCCAAATGCACCTCGTTTCCGGGATTGTTTCGCCGCAAGAAAAATGACGCATAACTCCTTCTCTCGCACGCTGTACTTTGGCTCAGCTTTATTGGGTGCGCAGTGGGGCAGCTGCAGCCGTTTAGTCGTTCTTCGCACTTTGTCGGCGCGCAGATTAAATTCCTCCGACTGCATCATCGAATGAAGAAAGTCTTGAAGGAATGAGAGTGCGCACGCTCTGTCTGTGCAGGCTGCACTGCAATGCTGGCAACAAAGAGAGAGCGAAAGGTGGGAGTGACTGCAGTAGCGAAAAGCCAATGGAAACAATTTCCGGAAAAAAAGGAAAACTTTCCTGATTCCCGCTGCACGCTCATTTTTAATTTCTGGCTCTCGGGTCGCTCTGCGCACGAAAGCGGTCCAAGACGGTGGGTAGGGAGGGGCGAGCTTGCCCCGGAGAACTTTGCTTTCAAATCAAGTTGCTTATCAAAGGTGAAACTTTGCGAGGCTGCAGGGGCATCGGGCGTTCCGGCCAACGCGCGCGCGGCAGCGCACCAGTCATTCGAATTGCCCCGACATATAGTCGATTTCCGGCTAGCGCAATACGTCTTCCACCCTCGGCTCAATCTCCCGGCTCTATCTCTCTTTCTGTGTTGCTTCCTCCTCCTCCGCGTCTGCCTCCTCGTCGATTCTTTCGCGTTTCCACGCTCGAGTCGCTGCAAGCTCATGCGCGGACTTCTTATTTACTACCCGGGGATACCCGATGAAACTGTCCAATCATCGTTTGCTAGTTCGACGTATTCTCTTGCTCGCCTCTAGGCTCAGACCACGCAGACACACACCAAACAACGATCCATCAGACCGACTCTCGGCTCTTATCAGATTTCAACGTGTGCACGGCATTCTTTACGTATACTTACGGATGTCCTTTTGCGCGTTCATCTCTTCCGCAATCATGATTGATTGCACAATTTGATTCTATATCGAATTTTTATTGTAAACAAGGATCCTTTCTCGTCGTAACGATGTAGGTTCAAGAGTCTATCGTTCAGGAGAATTTAGAAATCTGGCAGTGTGATGAGGATCTAGTCTATTTCAAATTCTTTCCTCTGGTAATCTGCTTTATAGTTCTTCTGATGGATTAGCTTTGATCAGATTTCGAGATTTCACATGATAAGTCCATAAAGAATTCTTTCACCATAGGTTACCTCAAAGCCGAGTCATCACCATTCATATTTTTTGAGTTTAACACAATATCTTATGCGACATCGCACTCACTGCAACCTTTCCAAAAACTTCACCGATTAATCTCTTTTCGAATTACGGCAACCATCAAGAATGATACAAGAAATATTTCTAACACTCTTGAGACTTGCTTAGCTCGGTGGAATAAGAGATCGATTTTCATCTCGGAAACACGAATATGACATACAAGTTTGACGATTTAATCAGAATTTCCATTTCCACCTATCGGATTCTCACAAAAATTCTTGTGTCTTTCAAAAAAACCAATTGATTTGACTCGCAGGGAGAACACTGGTGGGGGAACTTTGGTGCTCACACATCTTGCCAGAACTTTGGGAATCACCTTGTTTCGGTGAGAAATAAAGTAACCCCGAAAGGTTCAGTCTCCTAGCTTCTCTGTTCCAAGATACAGCTACAAACATTAGCATCACTAGTATACCTTCATACATATGATTTTCATACATAGGCCTATGTGGGCAATGCTAAGGTTCATAGCTGTATCTCGGAACAGAGTTCATATTCGACTCAAACCTTTGGGACATCTTGAACCCCCAAAAAAGATGATTCTCAAAGTCTTGGCCAGATCCGTGAGCCGCGAGGTTGGGCCTCCCCTTGTCAGTGGCGCCAAGGTCGCTTCAAGTATAATGAGGAACCTTTCCTTAATATATATATAATGAGAAATCTTCAACTTCTGTCTATTGAAATTGGAAGAATCTGTGAAGATCGACCCTCAAAATCAACCCAGAATTATCGTGCTCACAACGTATCTTGGACACTGCATACATGAGATGAATCAACCCCTCCCCCTGCCTCATCGAGGCATTGATGGTAATTTCTCAATTGCATTTTGTTGTTTTCTCGGCTTTATCGAACACAAAATTTCCCATACTCTTCAGTGGGCGTTTGATTCTGGCTTATTGACTACTTGAAATGATTAGAACTGGAGTTATATGTAAACTCCCTTCAAACTTTATTACTCGTATTTAAGAAATTTTAGGAATGTTTTGGATTCGGCTCGCGATCATACGCTTTGTCCTCTCACTGCAGGTTTGACTGTGTTAAGAACACCGTTTGATCTAATGAGATCCAAAGTGAGTTGAAAGCCTAGTGAAATTCCATTTCTCAGAAATTCAATTTCTCAGAAATTCAATTTTAGTGAAGATGATGAAGGAACATTTTCGACAGCCAGCGTTTTCAAATCAAAGGAAAATCGAACAACTGTATTACATCAATTCACCTCTCCTTTTCCCAAGATTGATAGAGAACCTGAGGGGCGCGGCTAGAGTTCAACGTTGAGAGCGAGCACCCCTTTGCGCGGGGGGGGGGGGGCACTCGAAAACTGTGCTTGCAGTTAGAGCAATTAGAGCCCTGCCCAAAGTAATCGTCACCTAAACTTGATGATACAGGTTCACATGGATCAGCCGGCTCGCAGGATCCGAAGATCCCCCTTGCGATTGACTGGGGCCTGGAAGTCGTCATTCTCCCAGAGTTCGGAGAGCTCCCTTGCGAATGATACGTTGGAGAAACGTCGGCGATATGGACATAAGTTTGAAATTCTTGTATGGCCAACAGAATCTGCTGGCCACCGAGGTGCACAGGCCCGAAACAGTAAATGAGAGGCATACTGTATGTCTAATGCTTTGATCAAATTATTGAAACGTGGAATCCTCCTCGTCCGATGGCTCTTCAATTTGTTGGAAAATATATCGACTTATTCGGACGTTTATATCCAAGCGACGATTTAAGGTGGGATCTTGTGGAACCTACTTGTTCCTCTCATGCAAACAGTGTAGAAAGTCGGCGATGTAAATATCGCAAGTGATCCTACAGGATCTATTGAGACGCCAAGTATGGGGGACCACTCCCGCCTCGTATTGTGGTAAGAATCAAGTCCCAACCATGTGACAGCCACAAGCAGACTGAATTCATAACGTCAACAAAATAACGCGTTTATATAGCAACCGCGATCGTTCCATAGAGCACGATCGATTACGAACGTATGCAATATACAGTTATAAAACGATATTATTCAACTGGCTTATTGTCTCTTACAGCGACGCACGGCCAAGAGGGTTCTCTGATCCCTAACTGCAAATTTCACGCAGGCAATGGATGACTTTACGAATGAAGTAAGAGATCAGAGTACACCATCAAAATCATAGGCTTTGATATCGCAGATTGGAAGTCAGTCCTCTTTTAAATTTTTTTCATGAAATGAAACAAAAAATGAGGCGACGAATGGTTGAGAAAAAAACCGGTGCATGCAAGTGGCATCCAATTAGCAATAATACTTCTACTTGATATCCAGTCCAATACTAGGTACTATGTATCCCGGATGGGTCTCGTCAAAAAGCAAACGACATTACCAGTCTGGCACATTACCTTATACCGCCCCAAATACTTCTCATTGCACAAATTAAAGCCGCCTCGCGATGACGTTCAAGTCGTCGACTTTTGACGCAATTTCCCACACTGTACATTATGCAGTACTTTACGATAGCCGTAAAACTCCCGCATACTTTTTACCCCGCGAATTGCGCGCGTCTCCGGGTAAGGGGTTGAGAGGAGAGTAAAGTCGATAGCGAAAACAGGAAAAAAAAACAATTGAGGGAGCGAGATGGAGATAGCGCTGTACGGAAGAGCGAACGAGCAAGTGCATGCTCAACGGGACTGATTATTGTTTTATTGCTTTTTGTGGGAGAGTGAAGTAGAAGCCGACGCCACGTCGCCTCCGAGATACTCTATATTCTCTCTCACTAGCCTCGCGCTTCTTTTGCCGCTGACGCTGAAACAGCCCGGAATATGTAAATTCTTTCTCGCTTTATTTGCCGCGCGAGCACAATTGTTTTCCACTGCTTCTGCGATCGCGGGATTGGCGATGGGAGTTGAGTAGAGCCCGTGGCGAACGGGATTTGAGTGCATTATACCCGGTTGTCGGGCCAAATTTCTATATTCAATCCTCATTAGAGTTTGATCGGATTTCGTCGCCATCGGACGCCGCGAGTCGAACAGAGCACAGATCTCTTTCGTAATTCATCGAGGCTGCTGCTATATTCGACTGTTCGCGAGTGATGACGCAGAAGGGAGTGTAGATGGGATCAGAGGGCTTCGGAAAATTAACGAGATTTACTCAGAACTCGCGGATAAAGCCGCCAAATTATTCAGCGTTCATTTGACAAAATGCTCTGATGCCCTTGGTTAATCAGATTTGAAGAGTAATGGATCCTTCCGCTTGCCTTCACTTGCTGAGCAAAATATCCTGAACTTCTGCTTTTGGATTTTGATGAGTCTTGAAACGATGCGAAAAAATCAGAGTTCTAATAATGTATAATAACTTCCAATCTGATGAATACTGCGGGAGCGTATCAGTTTCTTCTATTTAACTTTACTACGCATTTTATCCTTTTTACTTTTTCATTCATTATAGTATCATAGCATACATTTTGTGCGATTTCGTTATTCCCCCTTGAGTTCCATAATGCAGTCCTCCCGTGGAATTTTATTTGAAGAAATCGCCAACCACTGAAGGGTACTCTTCTCAAGATTTCGAGAAGCAAACATGACCACAACTCAATCGTAATTCAGTAGTTAAAATACGTCAAATTTGAGATCGCGTGAGGCTAGGGTGTACATTCCTCGCAAAGATATTGGACTCCATCGGTGACCCTAGATGTCACTTCTCGTCGGAGTATGCCGATTTAAACTTCACGCCTACTTATCTGGTGTCTGCAGCGCCACTCTCGACTGCGTGCTGGCGCCACGACTTCGATCCGTCGTTGACAACACTTCATTTTCGTTTCAGTTCACATCGAGTGTATCGAAGAGGCTAACTATGAAGAGTTTTCTTTCTCAGTTTGATTTTTCTTGCAAAGAGAGGCTGTCATCTTTGGAAAACGGATTCGGCCGAAACTTTGGGAATCAGCTACTTTTAGTGCCAAAAGATGATATTATCTGAAAGCCGCTCTTGCCAATGTTCAAGCGTTTCTGAGCCACAGGCTGTGACATTAGCGTTGTTAGTACATCTGTACACTGTAAAAAATTGGTTGACTTTCAACCAAAAATTCGATCACTGGTTGAATAAGAAATTCAACCAGGTGGTTGAATTTTCCGCGGCTAGTTCGTATGACTCCTTGGGATGTGGGTAGCCCTCGGACTGATGTCCTAGCTTTCATCGTTGTCAAGGATTTGGGAGATATTTCATAATGGCTCACCCTCACCGGGGCAGATGGTTGAACGATCATATTCCAAATAGGAATTCCCTTTGTCAATAAAATTAACAAATATAATTCATGGAGAAGAGCCTCCGGACTTGGAACGGTCGAAAAATCGAAGGATGAGGAAGGACTTTTAAGTAGCGAAATAATAGATACAACTTTCTAACATGTCCCACACGGTCAATGCTAATGATGTCACAGCCTGCAACTCAGCTGAAACGTTTAAATTTGTGTGTTCATAAACACTATCGCAGGATAAACCGATAAATTATTGTCCCTCAATCGTCATTCAAGCTCTTGCAAGAAAATCATCCTCATTTATATAGTTTTATATCACTCTTACTGTAAAATGCGTATTTTCCACGCACCTACAAGAGCCTGCCGATGCGTGGAAAACCGGTTTTTTCGACAGGGTTAAGGCAGTC
>JAPYYZ010016658.1:0-11596 GCA_030522705.1 Eretmocerus eremicus | reverse complement strand
ATCGAGCGTGGTCAATGCCGATTCCCAGCATCGAACCGAATTGGCATTCCGTCTCCATCCAATGCCGATTAACAGCATTGAGGCGGATCGGATTGAGCACTATCAATACCGATTATCAGCATCGAACCGGATTGGCAATCCGTCCCCATTATAGACGATAATCAGCATTGACGCGGATTGGATCGAGTGAGGTCAATGCCGACCTGCAGCATTGAACCGGATCGGTAGGCCGTCTCCATCCAATGCCGAAGAACAACATCAAGGCGCATTGGATTGCTGTGAGGCGGATTGGATTGGATTGATCCGGATCGGATTGAGCATGGTCAATGTCGATAGGCAGCATTGAACCGGATTGGCAATCCGTCTCTATTCAATGCAGATAAACAGCATTGAGGCAGATTGGATTGCATTGAGGTCGATCGGATTGGATTGATCCGGATGGGATTGAGTATGGTCGATGCCAATTCGCAGCATTCAACCGGATTGGCAATCCGTCTCCATCTAATGCCGATCGATAGCATTGAGGCGAATCGGATTGCATTGAGGCGGATTGGATTCTGCATCAATGCAGTCCAATCCACCCCGATGCCGAAAATCGGCATCAAATCCGGAATGCCAGACAATCCAATCAGCCTCGATGCTGTTGTCTGGCATTGGATGGAGATGGATTGCCGATCCGGTTCAATGCTGCGAATCGGCATTGACCGGGTACAATCCAACCCGGATCAATACTGATTATCCGCACTGGATGGGGACGGATTGCCAAATCTCCCTCATGCTGCAAATTGGCATTGACCATGCTGAATCCAATCCGGATCGATGCGATCCGATCCGCCGCGATGCCGAAAATCGGCATTGAATCCGGAATACTGGATGATCCAATCCGCATTGATGCTGTTCATCGGCATTGGATGAAGACGGATAGCTGGTCCGGTTCAATGCTGCAAATTGGTACTGACCATGCTCAATCCGATCCGGACCAACGCTGATCATCGGCATCAATGGAAACGGATTGCCAATCGCATTCGATGCGACGAATGGGCATTCACTATGGTCAATCCAATCCGGAACAATGTAATCCAATCCGCCTCAATGCAATCCAATCTGCCTCAATGCCGAAGAACGGCATCGGATCCGGAATACTGGACCATCCAGTCTGTCCAGTGCTATTCACCAGCATCGGACGGAATGGTGTTCATCGGCAATTTACGGAATCTGATTGCCAATCCGGTCCAATGCTGCAAATCAGCATCGACCATGCTCGATCCAATCGGGATCGATGCCGATTATCAGCATTGAACTGGATTGGCATTCCGTCCCCATCTAATGCCGATGAATAGCATCGATCCGGATTGGATTGGGCATGGTCAATGCCGATTATCAGCTTTGAACCGGATTGGCAATTCGTCCCCATTCGATGTCAATGAACAGCATTGATCCGGGTTGGATTGAGCATGGTCAATTCCGATTATCAGCTTTGAACCGGATTGGCAATCCATCCCCATTCAATGCCGATAATCAGCATTGAGGCGGATCGGATTTGCCTTGGTCAATGCCGATCTGCATCATTGAACCGGATTGGCAATCTGTTCTGAATTAGTTAGTTCGGGCGGATCGGGCCTTGGAAATCAATACTCGCGTTTTATTTAACAACTAGTCTAATTCATCCAAGAAGCGCGTGTACAGAGGCAGCGAGCGCAAGCGAGCTGCGCGCCGCCGTGGGCAACAAGAGAGTAGCATGAGTGGAGCGGAAGCGACCATAAGGTGCAAATGTGACGCGTCAGCATACGGTCACGTTCCTCAATGAAGATCTTCATATAATTCCCAGATCTGATTCTCGAGGAAGTTAAATGATATCAGAGTAAATTCAAGTATTCCCCCTCACGAGAGAGAATCCAGATTTGTAAACATGCCGCCCACTCTCTCCATGGAATGACGAACAAACCAAAAACATATAGTAATACATCTGGCCAATGGATCAAGAGTATTGTGTTTTCATGATCATAAAAAATGCATCAAATTCATCATAGTTTTCGAAATCCCCACTGGTACAGTCTTCGATCTTAGAGTCACTTTCACTGCAACAATCTTGAGTCGAACGTCATTTCTTCAAGACAGCTTGATAATTTTCCTTACTGGTCTCTCGAATGATGACGTGGGGTCTTCATTGAGATCACTCTGGTGAGTCCATCGTCGCCAGAATGAGTTTGGACGGCTCTGCCTAAAGGCCAGCCTGCAGGAGGCATAGTTTCGCCCTTGATCAACACTAGATCACCAATCTGAATATCGGGTTCAACTGTAGCCCATTCATTTTGGCGTTGCAGAGACTGCAAGTATTCATGAAACCATCGCTTCCAAAATTCCTGCTGCATTTGTTGAAGCAAAGCCATCGTTCTCCAGATGGAATCTCCTCGTCTGAAACATTCCCCCTCGCAGCGAGAATGAATCAGATTGGATTAGAGAGTATTATGAGCAGATTGGTTCAGATCTTGTATATCGTCAGACATTCGAACAAGCGGATTTGAATTCAATATAGCTCCAATTTGACAGAGGAGTGTAGAGAGCTGCTCGTACGTCAAAGTATGGTCACCGACTACTCGTTTCAAATGAAACTTGACAGACTTCACTGCTGCCTCCCAGGTGCCACCAAAATGCGAGGCACCAGGAGGGTTGAAGTGCCAATTTGTCTGCAAGTTAGAGAGGGAGAGCAGCCAATTTCATCAGAGTATGGAGAGCGTTTGCTAAACATGCGTCGCAATTCTGCGTCAGCGCCCTCGAAAGTGGTGCCTTGATCACTATACAGATCAGCACAGTCGCCTCGCCTAGCGGTAAATCGTCGAAACGCAGCGATGAAGGCTTCAGACAAGTCGTCAGAAACAACCTCAAGATGAAGAGATTTAGTAGACATACAGATAAATAGAGCTCTATATCCTTCCATAGACGCACGTCCTCGGCCTGGAGTTGGTCTCACAGGAATAGGTCCAGCATAGTCAACCCCAGATCTGATGAATGGACGAGCGGGTTGCACTCTAGGAGCGGGCAGATTGCCCATGTTTCGATACACAGTAGTGGCTCTGTATCTGATGCAAGTGACACACTCAGCAATAATTTGTTTCACTACTTGCCTGCCCTTAGGGACCCAAAATTTTTGGCGAAGAGTGTCCAGAGTTATTTGAGTCACGCCATGAAGCGTCGAAGCATGATATCTCTGCACGATCATGCGAGTAAGAGCACTCTCAGGAAGAAGAATGATCGAGTACTTTTCATCGAAATCAAGAAGCGAATGCTCGAGTCTACCACCCACTCGTAATATTCCGTCAACTATGGTTGGGCTATACTTGTGGAGCGGGTGTGATTTAGACAGATTAGTGTCAGCGGAGAGACACTCGATTTCGTGAGGGAAATGAGAGTGTTGTACAAAGTACACCCACGCTAGTTTGGGACGTTCGGGTTCTTGAGAGGATGAGTGCGTCTCAAACTATCGAACTTGTGCCCAGTCTTGGTGTTGCCCAAGATCAGATTCAGCATCAGGCTTGAAAAGAGATAGTTTGATCTTTGAAAGAGATCTGAGAGCAAAAGCTGTAACGTTGACCAGTCGGCTAAATGTCGAAACTGTATCAAGTAGCTCTGCACAAGGAAAGTAGATTTCTTTCGTGGATACAAGAGTAGAAAAATCACAAGCTAGAGATCCAACTTTTTTTAAACTTTTCACAATGCTGACTTTCTGTTTCTGCGATCTTCCAATGGGCCTTGATAAGGGCCAATCGCTAGCAGGACGGGATAGCCAATCAGGACCGTTCCACCATGAAGTTGCAGATTGCATTTCGTCAGGATTCATCCCACGACTGGCAAGGTCTGCTGGATTTTCTCGGGAACAACCGTGTTCCCAAGATGCTTGGAGCAGAAGTGTAAGTATGGTCGAACACCGATTTGCGATGAAAGTTGGCTATCTTGACGGGTGATCACTCAGCCAATAAAGTACATCCATGGCGTTAGAGTAAAGAAAGACAGAAATTTCATAGATATTCAGGGTCTTGAGAAGAGATGAAGCTAATTGTGCGAGCAATAGCGCTGCGCAAAGCTCCAATCGAGGTATCGAAAGAGTCTTGATAGAAGAGACCCGAGTTTTAGCTTGAAGTAGAGTTACCTTAACACAATCATTGGGGTGTTCCTTTTTTTCCGAGTTCGCCTAGAGCTCACGGGAACCCCCTAGATCGTTTTTGGGTGCCAAAAAACTGAAGAAAAAATCCTCTCAGATTTTTCCGACGCCATTAGATAGTGCCTGGTGGAGCCGACATTTTCCTCTTTAGATAACATGCAAATTCCGAAGTAAAATGTTCAAATATATTCGTGCGCCTCAGTATAAGCGCAGAAAACATCAAAGTAGCCATCTTCGACGCAAAATTGAGTGTTCAATCGAAATCAATGGTCAAATCTCTGATTGCATGTCTCCCAGAGCTCAAAATATGTATGTTTGGACGAAAAATGATTTTGAGAGCACTTTCTGACGCGGGAAATGAGTCTTTCTGCGCAAGGACGAGCTTGTGGAGCTCTGAAAGTAGTTTGATTCAATAGTTTGAACAATTATCATCAAAATGAGCCAAAGTAGAGTCGATTTGATACAGTAAAACCGGAGATACAGCTTTTTCAAAATCGAAAAAAGGCCCAGATATCAAAACTGGGAGCCCGGGGAGGTCTCGATGACTCATCCAAGCTTTTTACGCTCATATATTCGGTCCTTCTGCATCAAATTGACTCCAGCTTGGCTCATTTGAATGAAAATTGTATCAACTACTATATAAAACTGTTTGCGCTTCTTCACAAGCCCGCGCATGCGCAGGAACGTCACATTTTACAGTTACAAATAAAGTCGCAAATAGTTAAAAATCGAATGAGTGTAATTGTCCCCAAGAATCGGGATCTTGTATCATCCCCTTCTCCATTTCCCTCAGATAATATGTTTCGATTCAAATCGATCATTTATCATACTTCCGGATCATTCCGTGGATTTTCTTTCTTTGTTTTTGTAGTAGGAATGGAATGAGAACATTCTCAAAGTCGAAGATGACTGGGATTAGTGCTCATGTCAAAAAGAAACATCTGTAAAACTCTAGTTTTTCTTGTAGACTCTCCTGTCCATTGATATCGAACATCTAGGATGAGAGTTCGACTTTCAATCATTTCCCTCAATTGATATTGTTGAAAATCATATTCACAGAGACTAGTTTTACGACAGAATTACTGTAATCATATTTCTGTGAGAGCCTCGTGAAATCCGCACGGGAAATCACATTCAGTGATTGTGCAGATTCTTGACCAATTACTTCTCATCATGATTCCGAAACTCTCGTGCAATATTCGATCATGATTCAGTTATATTCAAGAATATTCCGGAAAAGAAACTGAACTGGATTGTCCACAAAAAAATCGCGAGCTTGCTTTATACCCCATTATTAGTGCGAATCAGCCAAAACGAATAGAAAAATAATTCACCTGTCGATTGTTCAGTTGGATCATTCCGTACCACTTCTGGATCGGGATTATGTAAGGGTGGTTCTCCATTGCCAGGACTGTGGGAACAGGATATGGATCTATCATCTGTCTGGGTTTTTTTACAGGAAAACCCATTTTTCAGGAACAACTCCTCCTAATAATGAGGAAATGTTCATAGTACTGATAATTCCCTCTCAGTCATCATTATTCATTCGATATTTGATTCCAAATGCTATCAAAGAGGCATTCCTTTTGTTACGGGGTTCTGCCGAGACGGGAAGGGCTCGACAACAAAAAATGACCAGGCCGAGATATCTTGGACTCGGATATATATTCAGAAAATGTGTGTGTGTGTAAGTATAGGTGAGACGTGACTTGATGTGATGTGAGACAGGTGTGTGCTAAAGATTATCGAGCAGTCGTCCCGAGCCGCGCGTGCGTCGAGGTTTATTTGTCCTCGACGCCTCGCGCCTGGAGACCGAAAAGTGCAAGGGTCGGCAAAACGTGATCACGCGATGCGCACCTTTTGGAGGTGCATCGCGTGGACTGTTGCCAACCGGGCCGACGGGAATGCAATCGCACAAGAGTGCAATGGCATTGCCCGTCACACGTGTGAGGTGTGGGACATCGTTCTCCCGAACGATTGAGCATATGATGTGTCCGTATGAGTATTTGTATGCGTGTTTGTTTACATTGGGCGTCATCTCATAACATATATTGGATTTCTCTTCTAAAAAATTCTGTTGAGTCATAATAGTCTTAATAATTACAATGATCATAATATTTTGTATAATCATATTCATCATAATTATCATATTAGTCTTAATTATCATGTTAATCATAATAGGTACGATAATCAACATCATAACATCTATTCATTCAATCATGATGAAATCTCACATGCACCTCGTATGGGTCTCATGCTAGGTGATTTACTGGCTAGACTCTAAAAGTTGACAGTTTTTGCCCAAATAGTTACGATTTTCCGTGAAAAAGTCGACTAGAACGCTTTTCCGGAGTGCTCGCCATAGTTTTCTTACATGAAATTCCTTACAACGAGTTCCAAGGTATTATAGTCTAAAGTCCCGTGAGCGATTAAGGCTCACATATTTTGATCATTCTCTTTCTTTTGAAATCCATTGTGTGCGAACATATGCACTCATACCCATATATATGTTAGCGGCAAAGTCCGAAGAGCATTGCCTAGGCACTTCGCGATTTGCCGGGCCCATTTCCGGCAAAGTCCGGAATGAGCTTATTCCACCGGACTTTGCCGGCTAGCTACCCCGGCAAATCGTGGAGTGCTGGTGGGTGTTCCGGCAAATCGCGAAGTGCCGAAGGCTCTCTCGGCAAAGCCCACAAGCTGTCGATTTTCAGTTTTGAGATCATCGAGCACGATCTCTTCGGTATAAATTTAATCAACACTCCAAGCATTTCTTTTACTCATACAGACGGTTCGGCAAATTATCAAACTGTGGAATGAAGTCAGTTCCTTTTCACCATTGTACCATGGTTGACTTTATTTGAAAAAAAATATGCCGATTCACGAACTAGATATCATTAAAAAGTATACCTAGTACCAATACGCTAATACGTGAAATCACACATCTATGACTCGATTTGGGATTGAAATAGCTCTTCCAAGTGGTGCGCACTTGTCGTTCCAATATTCGGATGTATAGTTCAATGAAAAATATATCAGTCAATCATTGGTTGCTACGTGAATTTGAAGAATGACATCTCGAGTTACATAGCATTTCCAATTTCCTACATTGACATGAATTATTGGTACATTTTTTTGTGCAGTTACACGTAACATGACCTTGTCCGTTAAATAAGGACTCTTGATTACTCATAGTTTGCAGTGAAATAGTATTTTCAATAATTTCAATGTTCAATAATTTGCTTAACCGTTTGTATGAGTAGAAGGAATGCATGGAGTGTTGATTAAATTCATACTGAAGAGGCACTCCGCGATTTGCCGGCACAGCCACCGGCACTTCACGATTTGCCGGGGAAGCTAGCCGGCAAAGTCCGGTGAAATGAGCTCGTTCCGGACTTTGCTGGAAATGGGCCCGGCAAATCGCGAAGTGCCTAGGCAATTCGCGAAGTGCCGGCTCTTCGGACTTTGCCGCTAACATATACATACATATAACTATACCTCTATACGTTCGTATAAGTATATAAGCTGGCTAATTGGTGGCGAGCAGCGGGGAGAGGCGAGGGAGCCGATGCGAGCGCTAACGTATTTTTGTGAAGTGAGTGAGTATGCATACGCGTGCGACGGAGATACCCGAGAATATTACAAATTTCGAATATTGAGATGTATGGCGGGTCACGGATGCACAGGGGTTCGAAATCCCGCTGGATTTCAGGCGGGACTTTGAATTCGCATTTTCGGGATTTTCATGGTAGGATCGTGTGATTTTACAGTGTGAAGCGATGGAGAGTGATTTGGGGTATTTTGGGGTGCGCCCATGCTCCTCGGATTTGGGTGTTGGGTGATCCGGGGATGTGTCCTGAAAGGTCGGGGGTTGTTTTGGGTGAAGGTGGGTTGGAGAGGGTGGGGGTAGTTTCAAGGGAAAGATGTTTGAAGTGAATTTTCTGTTTAGAATGGATAGTTTATGATGACTGATGGTATTTTATGGTGGTTTGGGTGATTTTGGGACAGGGGTGGGTAGGTGGGGTAGGGGTAGTTTTTAGGGGTTGGACTTGGTGGATGATTTTTTCTTTTAATGAAATCGTTTGCTGGGACGTTTTTATCGCGATTCGAAGCGTCTCACAATGAACTTTTCGAATATTGGATGAGATGGGGCTGTATGAAGCGCGCATAAAGTTACTTCCCCTCAAACTTGCATCTCGCATGTGCTCTCCTGCTTCTGTTTCATATATTGAACAGGTTTTCTTCTGCGAATGGTCCAAAATTTCACGCACCGTGCGTCTGAGGGTGCGGGAAATTTTTGACCATGAGCTTCCTTTCTTATCTCAAAATTTGTGCCGAAAGATAATCTCATAAGCTGCGTTTCCAGAGTAATTTCGCGCGCCCTGCGTGTGAGGGTGTGGGAAATTACTATAATCCAGCCGCATTATCCCTGATAACATCTCTCTCCACATATTTGATGTATGATATTGATATTTTATTGCTCATATTTCCTAATTACGTGGGTCTCCTTCCTTGCGAGTTCGGAGAGAGGTGGAAGTTCCTCTCGTATGCCTTACAACCAAGGTGGCTTTTCGCGAGGCGGCCTGTTTTTGAGATGAATCATGTCAAATCAAGGATGCGCGCTTTGTATAAGCTTGCCCGAGTACACGCATTGCACCCGAGCGGGTTTAAAGCCCTCGACTTGCTGTTCCAGCTCGATGACACCGAACTGATTTTCGCTTATTCCGGCTTTTGGAACGCGCTCATGTGTCCGACGGTTACTTGACGCTTTCACAATCTATACCGTCGCTGAGCATCTGCTGACTTGGATGTTTTGAAGTGGACGTATCTACGTCGTTTGCAATTCCAAGCTTTGGAATGTACTTCCTTACTGACTCGGTGATTGTGCGAGGAATTTCCTCAAAAAAATGATCGTGCGATGGGATCTCACCTGAAGGAACTCTTTGGTCAGAGGGCGCGCTTCCTTGTACAGGGAAGGTTCTGACAATTTCCGGGGCCTCGAGATCCTTGCATGGCTCTCCGACGGGGTCGATTCTAGGTCGATTTGACTCCGCGGGCCCCAGCGTTTCTAGGAGGTCGCGTTGTAATATACCCTTGTCACCCACTCAGAAACCGGCTAGATCAACGCATCTGACCGGTTCCTGGTGAACGTTTGAAAAAATTTGAGGCGCGGCCCGTTGAGTTGCTTTTATTGTGACTAACTAGGTGAGTGTATCGATCTTCTGAGCTAGCCGAGCTGACTGTACCTCGACCTCCTGAATTAGCTGTATTAGTCGTTGCTTGATTATATTCTCTGAATGGGTGACTTTTTGGTCTTGCGATATCGGAACATGTATTCTATCCGAAGATGGAATTGAAAGCGTCGTATGCGGATTGGACATCGAGTTGACCGGACCAATGGAACCACATCTTTGCCATTCGCGTAATGCGCATCCTATGTTAGTGTACCATTGTAAATGAACGCGTAACAGATCGTAGACTTTTTTCATCTTTTCGGGTGATTACAATGTCTCTAGCTTGATACGGGCCATCCTTAGGAATTGGGTTCCGAAACGGTCGTTGAATAGATTCGAGCGGAAGGAATTCTACGTGAATGGGAGACATCTACACTTAAATATGTGACCACTACCCCGCGCTTTGATTTGGCCGACCGAGAGGGATTCAATTCCTTACTCGATAAAATCTAGCCCTTCACTTTTATAATCTTCCGCGAATCGCTACATAGACCGTGTGATTTTAAACTGACTTTGCTATGACATAATACCGTCTACCATAAGTATTCCGCAATATCGCTCCGTACATTCGATAATTTCGTACATTGCTATCCGGTATCCGCTTACTGATGATGATGGTCCGATGACGTGGATCGATGATTAGATCGCCTTCCGATGACTGCTCACTGATGATAATGGTCCGGCGACGTGGATCGATGATCTTCGATGTTGGGATTCGACATTCCTCTCACTGCGACGATCACCCCTCGGTGGTATGGGCGTTGCCCCGCAGCTCCATTAGTTGCTTGAGGCTGCTGCGGTGCGTTGATGTTGCACCCGTTTGATGCTGCTGCGGCGCGTTTGTGTTACACCCGTCATTCTGCGTCTCTTGCGCCGGCAGCTGGACTCCTCCATTTTCTCGCACATTCTGTTCGGCTAGTTAAAGGTCCTTTTTATGGCTTATTTCCCTCTCTCCTACACACCTAGCACCACTGTTACGGGGTTCTGCCGAGGCGGGAAGGGCTCGAGGGCAAAACATGACCAGGCCAAGATATCTTGGACTCGGATATATATTCAGAAAATGTGTGTGTAAGTATAGGTGAGACGTAACTCGATGTGATGTGAGACAGGTGTGTGCTAAAGATTATCGAGCGGTCGTCCCGAGCCGCGCGCGCGTCGAGGTTTATATATCCTCGACGCCTCGCGCCTTGAGACCGAAAAGTGCAAAGGTCGGCAAAACATGATCGCGCGATGCACCCCTTTCGGAGGTGCATTGCGTGGACTGTTGCCGCCCGGGCCGACGGGAATGCGATTGCACGAGAGTGCAATGGCGTTGCCCGTCACACTTTCAATATCGCGCACTTTTTGCAAATCTCAGATTTTTTTGGAACTTCAAGAATACGTTTTGTAGGTCGAGATATGATGGAAAACACATATTCTTGGCACCATAAGGTAGAAGTACCAATGAAGGAACACCTTTTTGGGGGGTTGCACGGTTCAGAGCAGATTCCTGTTCTCTAAGAGCAGTGACATGGAAAATGAAATAAGTGTCGGATAGATAAACATCTGAGGAACCAAGATCAGTTCTCAGAATAATTTTTGAAGCAGTAGGAAAAATATAGTTATCCGGACACGGGAAGGCAATCGTGTCCCAATGAAGGAACACTTTTCTAAGGCGTGTCCGTATGGTGGAACACCCGTGTCCCAATGAAGGAACACTGTATCTATTACTACATCTAGAGACGCAACGAATCTCTGCATTGTGTTTGAACGAGGAAATGGGAAGCCCTTTCTCATTTGAAAGAGAAAAAGCTCCGGGCAATAATTGCTCACTGTCGTTGGATATAAGAAGGGTATCCAAAATAAGGATATGATGTGATTGTATGGTCGAAGATGAACTGTTTCGCGTAGTTACTCGAAAATATCCAGTTCTTGGTGAGCTTGAGACACCGAGATATCACACCTTCCAAATATTGATGAGAAAAAGAAGTGGTCAGAGAATATCGAGTGGTGTAGGGAAAGGAGCACCTCGTCGAGTATGCATCGCAGTTATGATCGAAAATCGAATTTATCTCACTTCAACGTGATTTCTTTCTGGGAATATCCGTGAATGCAAATATTCTGAATCAATATTTATAACTTTTCAACTACGACCAGCCTATACCACCACCAGACTCTTGCATTTCATGTCAAATCTTGAAATTTCTATAATCCACTAGCCAAGGCA
>JAPYYZ010016646.1:0-10121 GCA_030522705.1 Eretmocerus eremicus | reverse complement strand
ATCCCATGGGTTTCTCATGGGTCCCATGAGGTCCCACGTCGTCGTATGAGGTCCCTTGGCACCTAGAGCCCCATATCACGAGGTCCTATGGACGTCCCAGGAGGTCCCAGGATGGCCCCATGGGTTCCTCATGGGTCCTACTTCGTCGCATGAGGTCCCTTGGCACCTACAGCCCCATATCACGAGGTCCCATGTAGGCTGTACGGTGGTCTCATGGGCATCCCAGGGCGGTCCCGGTCTCCCACAGGGATCCTAGGGAATTATTCTCAGCAGGGAAAGCAAGAAGGTTAGGGGTGTCGTCGCATCAGGAAATCACGTCTGTTTAGGATCATCCACACGAACGTGGAGAGACTCCTTTGCACGAACAATATGCTATTAACAATTATTTACAAAGAGAGTGATGGCGCACTCAGTCCAACATTCATCACATTCTAAGACATAGGTGGACATCGGTCTTGCAAATGTTGTCAGTGCGTACAACGCGGATCGACTAGGTGGAAGCTGTGTTTTTGAAGTATTCCCAAACAATCTCAGAAAATGCGCATGGATAGAGCTGATTTAGCTCTATCCAGTGACATTGTTTAGTTCTCCCCTCCATCATTGTATATTTGGATTGATTTGTTGAGCAACGGGACAGACGAGGGAGCTTGAATCGTAAAAATGAAGGATAATGACTAGGGAAGTGAACTCTTTGCATTGTCTGATCTTTGAATGGCCATAATTCCGGCTCCATTCGACCAAACCGACTCTTATCACAGGTCACTCTCAAGGAAATTGCATTGGCTATTGATATTCTACAGATTCGGAGTCTTCGAATCACGCGCATGCGCAGTAAATGGCAAGTAGCTGCAAAAATCCGCAAAAATGATGGATACCGACCAAGGGGGGGATTTGAATCGATTATCTCACCTTCAAATGGCCGTAATTTCGGCCCCAATTGACCAAATCGACTTTCATAACAGGTCATTTCCAAGGAAATCGCATTGGCTATCGATATTCTATAGATTCGAAGCCTTCAAATTACGCGCATGTGCAGTAAATGGCTGAAAACTTTGAGAAATAGTGAAAAATTCAGTTTTTCTCGTAGATTCTGTCAAGATGGATGAAATATATTTCCTCCAGAGGAGGTTTTTCTCAATTTTTTCGAATCGAATTTCGAAATTTGAAAATTGCTCCCATAATTCAAATGTGGCGCGAAAAATTTCGAAAAAAAATTTCATCAGAAACGTCTCGTGGAGACAAAATTCTCCTCCTGTAGAACGTTCGAATCGGTTCATTTGACTCGGAGTTATGATTTTCTTGAGGAGAAAGTCGTTAGTGGGGGTAGTTTCAACCCCCTTCAACCTTAATGGCTGAAAATTGTTGGGAAACATCCCCTCAGCATACCCTATCGAATGGTATCTTTTTTATCCAGATCGGCTCGTGGGCAAATTCCACCATTATACCCGGCTATACCCTTTTTTCAGAACTCTCGATCATCCGTGAAGCAACTCGTTAATCATCAACATTTCGAAATTAATGTGGGAAAGATAGTGATTCCACGCTCTACTCCAAATATCTCAGAAAAGAAATAAATAGTAAATTCTGATAAGGATGCTTGTTGAACGTTACAAGACAAACAACCGTGCAAGTTTCCATAAAAGTTGACCATCCCATTCAAGAGATATCGTGATTTGTTCAAACGGTATGTGTACAAATTTGTTCATAATCAATTGAAAGTGATACGAGTGATGAGGGAGCGTATTCAGAGGCTTGCTCGTTGTTTTAATCCAGATTGATCCATCCCTCTTGGAGATATAGCTGTTTCAAAGAAGAAAGCAAAAAAAGAAAGAAAATCGCGTACTCAAGGCAAAGAAGAGCCCGTGAGAGACTATATATTCGGTCCACTCACCATCCTCTCAAGATCCAACAAGCCATGGAGAGATGAGGATCAGTTGGACTCGCTTCACAAAAGTATGATCCCTGAAATTAAAAAACTTGTGAAGAGGCAGGAGGTCAGTGACATCGATTCCTTGCTAGTTCAAGCTAGGGAAGCGAATTATCTGATTGATTCCGAAAAGAATTACAAGCCACCTCCTTCACCAGATCAGGCACTATTGCCCGAAGCAGCGTGTTGCAGCACAAAAGCTGGGCCAGAAGCCACTAAGCCAGCTCTCTTGGCAGTCGGGGATTCCCCTCCGAGCGAATCGAGTAAGTTGCTTAGCCAATTGGTGGGAGCCACGAACAAATTAAGTTGGCTCCACAAATATCAGCTGTGTCTGCACCAACGCAATCGAGATTGGAGTCATTCATCGAGAAAGCCATGGTGAATGCGCTTAAGTCCGCGAATGTCAAGCAAGAGGCGGCAGCCAAGCCAATTTCTTCAGGCACAGCTTCTCAAAATTCATCGGAGCAACAGCCCAAAGATGCGGCGAAGAAACCCGAGTGGAGGAAGAAGGAGGAGCTGGAAGACCCCGAGAAGGATGATGAAGGAAAAAAGGATTAGTTTACCAGCCGACATAATGCATCCAAAGTAGCTGGACCCATGGAGAACATGCAATGCTACGGATGCGGATCGCCAGGTCACATCAGGACTTCGTGTCTACAGTGCTCGGGAAAAGCAGAGAGGAACAAGTAGGTAAGGTCGCTACTGTCCCCAGCCTCGAGCACGAGACCTGTCCAGGGCAATTCGAGTGTCTCGATGAAGCTAATGTCAATGCATCTCCCCTTCCCATTACAGGAAGCGGAGAGGATTCCGATTTAACACCAAATATCGGGAGCATGGGGTGCAAACCCGAAAACTCCCCTCATTGGTGGGTGGATGTTGAAATCGGTGACTATTGCGGACGTGCACAGTTTGATCCTGGTGCTGCGCGAACTGCCCTTGGTCCAATCGGTCTACAAATAGCAACAGCTCTGGGCCAGCCAATTGTGCTGTATTATCGCCTCGGCGCCAAACTTGCGGATGACAGATGTACTCCAATTGTAGGAGAGGTAGAACTCCCGTTCACTGTGGGAAAAATTATCAGAACAATGGGATCCATCGTGTTGAGGGAGGCAGATGCCGATTCATTGACCGGAGGTGATCTCATCAGAGCTTTCGATGCGCAATTATTGCCGCGAGAAAATTTGCTACGTCTCGAAGGACAAGCGGAGCCCCTTCCTGTCGAGTTGGCTTGAATTCCATGCGCAGAATCGCCAATATCCTCTATCGGATTGGCGCACGTCGCAGCAGCCCAACGACAAGTGCTGCAGAACATGTTGGATAGGGTGCTACCAGCCGATGATGGCAAGCTCGGTCGAACTCCGTGGATAAAAAATAAGATAGAGCTCACGGATCCCACACCGGTCAAACAAAAATATCACCCAGTGTGGAAAAAGCTTGGAGCAGAAATGCATAAGCAGATCAACGAGTGGTTGAAACAAGGAATCATCCGGAGATCCAACTCTCAGTGGTCGAGCCCCGTAGTTATGGTATTGAAACCAGATGGGACTTATCGCATGTGCGTCGACTACAGCGAGCTGAACAAGAATTCAAAGTTATGCGCGTATCCACAACGTTCCATGGACGTCATACTGCAAAAACTGCGCAATGCAAGGTATATTCCTATCATCGATTTGAGCAAGGCGTTTCTACCGATAGGATTGGAAGAAGACCTCATTCCACTCACGGCGTTCACCCTTCCAGGGATGAGATTATTTGAGTTTGTTACTATGCCTTTTGGGTTGTAAGAGGCGCCATCGACATGCCAACAGTTAGTCGACATAATCATCACCCCTGAAATTGAGGAGTGGGTGGTCACCTATTTAGACGACTCAATCGTAGCTACCGAGACGTTTGAAAAACACGTTGAAGTGCTAGAAAAATTTCTCTTGCGAATGAAAGAGGCCAACCCCACCATCAATCGTGAGTAGAGCGTTCTCTGTGCAAGTGAGATTAGGTTCTCGAGGTTGTTGGTGAACCAAGACGGATGTAGACCAGATCCAAGTAGGATCGCTCTGATTATGGAGTTCCCAATACCGAAGAAAATCAAGAAACTCCAGAGTTTCCTAGGAGTGGCATCGTGGTGCAGAAAATTTTTGAACAATTTCGCGACCATCGCCGAGCCTCTCACAAGGCTCACCGAGGAAAGCGTGAAATATGAATGGGGCTTTGAGCAGCAGGAGTCCTTCGACAGGATCAAAGCACTTATCGCATCAGCACCTGTGCTCAGTCAACCGTCGTTCGAGCACCAGTTCGTTATACAGACAGACGCAAGCAATACGGGCCCCGGCACCGTGCTCACGCAAACTATAGATTGCGAGGAAAGAGTTCTGTGTTTCGCTAGTCGAGTTATGTCGTCAGCGGAACGTAACTATAGCGTGACGTAGCGGGAGTGCCCGGTTGTTCTGTGGGCAATTCGGAAGTTCCGCTCATTTGTAGAAGGATATCACTTCAAAGTGATAACAGACCATAGTTGTTTGAAGTTACTCTGTAACCTGCGGAACCCGACAGGACGCTTAGCCCGGGGGGCACTTGAACTACATGCCTACAATTACGATGTCGGATATCGACCAGGACCACTCCATGTCCGTTATCACGCATGTTCGAGAATGACTCAGACGAGGGTCTAGCAGCAGTGCAGCCCATGATTCACGAGACCAAGGATGCATGGTACTTGAACATGTATCGAAAAATCTCGGAGAATCCTCAAGATATCCCCAGCTACAAGATAAATCGGGGCCGATTATACATCTGGGAGCCGAATCGCAATTGAGAAGATCTAGTCACGGACGACGATGCCTGGAAGCTCGTTCTGTCCAGAGAGCACCGGACACGCGTCTTGTCCGAAAGACACTGCGAGGCAACGTCCGCACATTTAGGCGGTACAAAAACTATGGACCGCATAGCGCGCTTATATTGGTGGCCTAGCCTGTACAAAGATGTCGCGAACTTCGTACGAGGCTGTTCCATCTGCCAACAAGTAAAAGTGCAGCAGCTAGCACCCGCAGGACTGATGGGTAAACAACAAGCGTCTCGACCTTGGGCTATCGTTGCAGAAGATTATATAGGCCCATACACTTGCACGACCCGAGGCAATAGACATGTAGTTCTCTACGTGGATCTTTCCACCCGATGGGTTGAAATTGTTGCCACTAGACGCGCTGACGCGAAAACTATCGTAAAAGAACTCAAAGAGCGAATTTTCATGCGCTTTGGAACGCCGCAAGTCTTCCATACGGACAATATGAGTTCAAAAATCATTTTGTAGCTCAAATTTTATCTGAAAATGGAGTTGAGCATACCACTAGTCCTCCATACCATGCACAGTCCAATTCAACGAAAAAGGTAAAGAAAACGTTACGCCCAAAGCTTACAGCCTTCGTTAGGGGCAATCATAATACCTGGGACGAGGAAATACCCAAATTTATGTTCGCAATGAATACTGCGATTCAAGAATCGACCCAAGTGTCTTCAGCGTTTCTCAACCTCAGAAGAAACCCCACACCTCCCAAAACGTTTTGGAGGGCGGAGGATTTAGCAGCTCAAAATGCTCTGGGAGCTGAGCAGTTGTAACAGTGGAAGGAGCACTTGAAAAGTCTAGAAACATTGCGTGGAATCGCTGCGAATAGTTTGGCAAAAACGCAAGAACGGCAGAGTGAATATTATAATGCTTGACGACGGAACGTGCAGTATTCCGTAGGCGACGGAGTCTGGATGCGCAATCGCATTCTGTTGTCTGCAGTTCAAGGAATTTTCGCAAAATTGGCTCCTGAATACAAGGGGCCAGGTACGATCTCCGGGGAACTTGGTGAGAACGTGTACAAAGTAGTCGATGACGAAAACGTCTCACTGGGGAAAATTTACGTAGTAGATCTGAAACCTTTTAACTCGAACGAGGACGAGGATGACCGGTCGGATGGTGTTCCTGGAGAAGACGAGAACAATGGAATCGGAGAAAAAACCGATCTCGTACTTCAGCCGGACGAGTCCGAAGAGTTAGGCGTAAGAGTAGCACAACCGCAATTCCGAGCGAATCGGCGAGGTAGACCGCGTAAATCTCGAGTTACTGTAGATACCGATACACCGCCCGCGAGCGATACGCGCCCAGCCGAGGATCCGGAAAATGCGTCTTGCGCGGAGAATGATCAGCACGCGGGGGCGGATTGCGTTAAAAAATGACGGAAGAGGCCAAGGGACTCGAAGAATGCGCAAACGCTACGAAATGGGTTGAACTTGTCTCCGCGCCGAACTCTTTCCGGGAAATCCATTCCACCATCCCATATGTGATGTCTATTCCCATGAATCTTTGACAAAATTAACCTCATCTTATTCCATCTTGACACAATCTCATCTTGGCAGGACTCAAGATGGATCGGAGGGTGAACCTGAGAGCGACGCTCAACCTTGCGTCGGGGATCGACGAAGACGACAAGCCGCGCATCATGGTCCGCGCGGTGATGGAAGCCCCCCTCCAAGATGTTCGCTCAGTAACATCTAGAGCGAACGTCTGGGAGATTCCCGAGGACCAGCTCCGTAACTGGATGCTGGGGGGAGCTGGAGTCGCCAGGAGCGCCACACCAGCCGGTCCACCATCCGCTGCGTCCGACGCAAGGGCGCCACTCCAAATTCGACCTCAAAATGCGCTAACGCTAGGTCCATCCGAAGAGGACCAGGAAGGAGAAGAGAGGGACGAAAGGAGAGTTGGGTCATCCCTGCTTGCTCACAGACTCGAAATACGCAACCTGGTCAAGCGTCCACCGAGGAGTCCGAGGGTCACAGACGACCAAGCCACTCTAGCTACGGCCCCCTCGATGGACCACACGATTCAGGAACCCGATGCGCTAGCCGCTCTTCCGGATACCCACACTGGCTTACTCCGTGCTCGCCCTGCCGTGCGAGGCCCGAACTCGGACGACGAGGTTCCCCTGACCCCGGTCCCCGTGTTCTCCATGGAACAGGAATGGACCGGTATCAAGAAGGAAGTCCTCGAGGCAAGAGCTGAATTGATTCAGGCAAAGGAGAGCTTCGAAACCTCTTCCCAGCTCCTCGATAGATCCCTGGAGAGACACGGGAACGAAGGTCGGGTGATGGCGGGACCAATCGTGGTCCGAGTAGCGGATGAACGAGCAGCTCAATTGGCAGCTGCCCAGGAGGAAGAAGAGCTCAAGAGGGAGCGCGAGGGAGCCAGCCGTGCCAAAGAAAAGGCACGAGCCAAGCTGGAGGCCTTCCGCTTGAGGACCTTGCGAGAGGCTCAAGAACTCCAGATAGCTCTGTACAGGGCCCAACGTCATCGTAGAGAGCTGGGCGGGGTTGACCCAGTGAGGGCTCGAAGGAAGCAGCCAGAGAAAGTGAAGAGATGCTGCATCTGCAATCTTGCGGGCGTCCCAAAAGCCCGAGATTGTCCAAATGCAGCCAATCATCCGAACCGCCGTTAAAATGCGCCGTCGCGAGTTCGTCATTCGTTTGTAACGAGAGCGAGCTGATTATCGCGCAAACGCAGGCATTGTCTTTCCTTTGATATTCCTATTATCTACATACTCATATCATCTACATATTTACAATTATTCACATGATTATCCGCAATTTTTTTCTGAGGAATATGTACACAATTATGTACAATTTTATTTCTTGTCAAGCTGTGAAGGTAGGAATTCATCCAGCTAATTCCTTTTTGTTGAATCAAAAGCTCATGAGCACGTGCAGTGCTGAGCAAGTCTTGTTTCTCAAACGCGAATATTGCGCATACGCCTCGAATCTGCTTTTCGATATAGAGTTTTGTACTTACTTTTCCGATCAAGGCATTGAGCCAAAGTCTTGTTATAGGAGCTAAGCGCCAAAGAGATTAAGTCGAAGAAATCGACATATTTATATACAGATTTGTGCTTTTCCTTATATTTTGACTAAATAATTTTCCATTTTACCTAGTAATTCCATGAACCTAAGCTGCCTCGGACAGAGATTTTCTCGAGCCAGTACGCTTGAGCTACCAGTGTCTGGGGGGGGGGGGGTGTGACGGGATTAGCCCCATCACTCTCTCTCCGGCAATATATCTGAATCCACTTCATGTATGAGATTGTTACAGGTGCGGCGACGCAGTGCAGCAAAGGGAGAGCAGCGCACGAGTTGGAAGGGGGGGGAGACAGAGAATGCGCGCGCGCGAGAAAATGGCGGCCCAATCAGCGCGTAGCTTGAGTTCGGCTGCTCGGGCGAGCGGGCGCGCGACACAGACTTGTTCCGGTCTCGTCAGCGCGTGCCTCAGACAACGTTCTCTATCCGGAGTGGCTCGTGAGGAGGAGCCCCGCATCGCGCGTGCGAGTCGTGGAGAGTGACTCGGGCGTTGGAGCGTAGCAGCGCAGCCCGCGAGCATCTCCTCTCCTGGACACGGGTGCCGACGTGGGATGGCCCACGGCGACCGGACGAGCCTCCCCGGAGTACCAGCGGCGTGCGATTGGGCGACGGCCTAGATTTCTCGCGTGCGAGCGCCTCGGAGTGAGTACCGCTGAGAATGTTTCTCTCTCTTAGCGATATGTGCGTGGCTCTCTCTCGTGGGTTTTATACACCTGATGCGCGAGCGCTCGGATGCGCATTGTGAATATTCACACGAATAAACTCCAATCGTCTTCCTTTGTAACTTGATCCAGCGCATTCTCACTTCATGCGTGTCACCTCGTGCTGTCTGTCCCCATGCGTTATCGCGATACGAGCCCGACTGACAGTTGGTCGTCGACATAGAGCACGAGGCCAGCAGCGACTACAGGATCACACCATTGTCCACCAGAGTCTCATCGACGACGAGCCCGTCTCGGCATTGTACTCGGCCATTTGGTGCTCGGCGGAAAAGCGGGCTAACCCCCGTTACATATGATACACATTTTTCATTCAATGGATTGAAGAGAAAATTGCCGAGGTAATATGAATTCATTCATTGATTATCGATTGAAAGAATAAGACGGGTTCAAATGGAAAATTCGTATCAACCAACCAACTCAATCTATGCAAATAAACAGTAATTATCTCCTTCGTGTTCCTGGATACTGATAGAGGAGGAATATCACTCTTTTGTTTAGTGAAAATTTTTGGAAATATGACACTCCCGTGATTAAGACAGCAAAAATCAGAATGTACTCGATAAAAAATTTCAAAATGAGTTCAACTCCCAGTTGGCTGATTCTCTACAACTGCTCAGGAATTCAAGGGGATCGGACGTACCGTTCAGAAGTTATCGTGAATGATGAAAAATAACACATACACATACACATGGAGGAAAGACCGGAAAAAATCCTATGAAGTAATTTTATGGAGGGCAGTGGGTGAGACGCGTGACGGACATTCGATAGATCTTGGCGAGGGGGACAAGAAAAGCATTGTCTCATACGGCTGAGAGATGTATTGGAGAAGAAAAATGGATTCAAACCATTCATTGAGCGAGAATTTCGTTGTCAGGAAAACAAAGCTTTCTCTTTCTGGAACTAAAACAGGGGGGGGGGGGGATTGCCTCACAGAAATCCTGTATATATATACAGGAATCACAGGAGAGTGAGATCAAAAATGATGAAGAAGACACGTGAAAGTGGTTGTCCCTTGAAAGTTCCCTTGTGCATGAGGTCTTTCTAGGTCTCTAATCTCTGAAGGATAACAAATGAACCATGCATTACTTTGAGGGTTCGGGGGTGGAATTTTATTGCAATCCGAATATCGAGAGATGCAAGAGATGAGAAAACCCAATTTCGAGGTTATTCGTAGGATTTCTGAGCTCTATAAATATATTATGATTGCACTTGATCATTTCCACTATTTTGATGCACAAGTTTGTTCTCCAACCCATAAAGAAACATTATCCGCCGGAACAAGAGTCAGCACCGTTTTGGTATGTGCAGGGAAACTTTGCAAGATCATGATTCTTCCTTTCTCCTTTCGTTCTTCTTGTTTCGTCCTCATTCCATCAGGATGGAAGAATATACAAATCTCATCCAATGTATTATGAGATCATGGAATGGACGAATCTTGGGTATTACTCCTCCAAGCCTTTATAAAAGAATCTTGAATCCAATTGGTGAGATCACGTCCTCTATCAAGAGGCGCGATAGCGCCTCGCTGGCGAGTATGAGTGAACAAATGTGAACTATCGAGCGCGAGGCGCCGTGCCTATTATACTTTG
>JAPYYZ010016636.1:0-12032 GCA_030522705.1 Eretmocerus eremicus | reverse complement strand
GCGGGTGAGCGGGTGGCAAACGGCGCCGAAGGCGTCGATGCGGCGAGTGTCGCGAACCGGCGCGGTCAAACGGCTGAAGGCTCGAAAACCGATCGTTGCAACTTGACGGGAGGGGAGAGGCCCCTCGGACACCGTGTACACATCGTACATACACATAATGCGGTGTATCACCTACATACTTCAGTGATGGCTATGCTTGGAGTGGCTCCGTTTCGGCGTGATGACTCCGCTGGATTGTGCGCACTGACTGTGCATGTGGCGCGGAGTTCTTGGCGTATTGCGAACGGTAGGTCCCCCTCTCTTGATCCTCGCATCACTCCTAGTTGGCTTGGGGTTATCTGTTGAGATTGAAGATCTAACCTGTATGTGTGAATCTATCAATATAATCGTGTAGAATTTGATCGTAGTGAGGTACTTATTTAGTAATGTCGGATTCGCTGGGTTTGTGTCCTGCGGCGTCCTTATTAGTTGGCTTCGATTGAAGTGGCTCTGTTCGGCGGGGGTGACTTCGTGGGAGTGCGCGGACTGACTGCGCATGAGGCGCGGAGCTCGCGTGTATACGGCGAGCGGTAGGTTTTCCCATTCCTGCTTCGTGTTTCCATTTCGAGTCGGTTCATGATTTTATGTTGAGGTTGGATGTGTAAAACGTATTTGGGTATTATTTAATATAAATGTGTCGAATATTTTCTGTAGTGAAGTACTTACGTAGTGTTGTTTGATCTGTTGGGTTTTTGTCTTGTGGCGTCTTGAGTGAATGCTTTGGTTGGAGTGAGTTTGTTCCGGTGGTGTGATTCTGTTTGAGTGTGCGCACTGACTGTGCATAAGGTGCGCAGTTCGCGTTTTTATGGCGAGCGGTAGGTATTTTCTCCTCCGTCCCGTGTTCTATTCTGAGTTGGCGTGTGGTTTCTGTTGAGGTTGAAACATTATATTGTTTTAGGGAACTCACTCAATTGCAACGTGTGGAATACTCATTTTAATGAAGTACTTACGTTGTGTTGTTTGATCTGCTGGGCCCGTGTTCTGTGGCGTCATTAGGTGATGGTTACGTTTGAAGTGGTTTTGTGTCGGTGGTGTGATTTCGTTGGAGTTCGCGCACTGACTGTGGATGCGACGCGGAGCTCGGGTGTGTATGGCGAGCGGTAGGTACCCCCCCTTCTCTCTATCTGTGTTCCCACTCCTAGTTGGTCGGTGGTTGACTGTTCGCCTTATTTGCTAATTCCTGTTTTATGCTATTGTCTATAGTATGCGCGGAAGAATTTTTTTATTGATGAGCATTGGATGTATTGGAGTTGGGGCACAGAATGTGTAGAGGGAGTGAAATTTAATCTGTAGATAATGTGTATTATGGTGTGATTGTTTTTGTGTTAGTTGGATGCGTTGTAGTGGTGCATTGGTTTAGTGGTGGGTTCCTTTCTTTTCTTGTATTTTGTATTGTTATTTTGGTTTACTTCGTTTATTTGTAGGACAATCCTTGTTTGGTGTTGTTTTTATTATGAAGTAATTGTGGGGGAAGTTTTTTATAGCTATATTTTGGGGGTATTGGAGTTGTGGTACAGAACGTGTAAAGGGAGGGAGATTGAGTGTGTAGATGATGTGTTGGTATGGTGTTACTGTGTTTGTATCTTTTAGTTACGTTGTAGATGCGTGTTAGTCTTGTATTGGATTTTTTTTTGATAGTCATTTGTGTTTTCATTTTGGTGATTTTTTTGTTTCTTTGTAAGGAATCAAATGTGTTGGTTCTTTCATTGTATGGAATATTTGTGAAGGTAGTTTTTTATGGAGGTTTTATGTTCTTCTGAAATGTTTGTGTAATTCATATCTTTGTATATAGTCAAAGGTAGGGTTCAGATTTAATTGCTATGTATTAGTGATGAGAGCCTTTTTGATTGCTTTCTGTCGTGTTTTTCTTTATAAGTTATCTTTAACATGATTACTATTTTATTCAGTTCATGGTCTGAGTTGAAGTATTAATAAGTATTTGAAAAATTGTGAAATTAGTTATTCGGCGATTCTTTTAAATCATCATGTTGAGGAGGATTGGAAGGGAATTAAGGAATTGAATATGTTGCTGATTTTCTGTATCATATGTTTAAGATATTATTATCAGTTATTCAAAATGACTTTTGAGTTACGTACTAGGTTTTGACGTTCAGCGTCTATAATATATAAAGTTTTACGACAGTATAATGTTCTATTAGAAAATATATTACAATTTTTGAAAAATGATTGTTCTACATTTGATCCACCAGTAGATTTGGAGGTACTTGGGAGATTGAGATCAAATTTACCATCAATACTTAGGTCTTTAAAGTATACTCATGAATTGTTCATGAATGATTCATGGACGTATGAATATCTGCTACGAGATCGTATTCATGCTGAGTATTTTGAAATATTTACTCGGTATCGATATCAGTTGAGACGCATAATGATGGATAATCAAATTAGTATCAACAGTATTTTCTATCCGGAGATTGAGGATTTTGTTATTTCATTGAAGCGAATGATGTATAAGAAAATACTTATTGAATAGTAAGTATTGAATGGAATTTTTTTCGTATAATTTTATTAATTAGTCATTTGTTTTTTAATTAGCTCAGAGATTGGTGTTGAAATTGATATCAGATATGATCTTAATGCTTTCTGTGGAATAGTGATGCAATCTAAATTTGGAATTCATATGCAGAACAAAATCATCAGGAATCCTGGAGTTCTTCATATGTTGGATGGAAGAAATCATTTATAGTATTTGGATATTTTATATATGTGATGGATTATAATTTCTTGTTACAGCCCAATTCAGATTATGTTATTCAAGATTCTGAAATTCAGTTTGTTATGATCGCAACTGATAATGTTTTTTTTTCGTATGTCCAGGTCAATTTGGACTTCAATAATCTCATTTCAGTTTAATGTAATTTATATTTTTAGTTAACATTAGTAGGATGAAGTTGAAATTCGGTACTATGTTTGGACTTAGTATTTGAAATGTCATCAGAATGTATGTTTTTGATCAAGTTCGATTTGGATAAATGGTGTAATTGTAATATATTGAGTAGTAATATCATTTTTTTGTATGTTTTATTTATGAGAATTACGTGGTTTTGATTGTGATTTCAGCGTAATTTCTTGATATAGTGAAAAGAGTTTCTATTTGCTTGGTGAAATATCGATTCGTTCCAGAATCTATTGCTTGTGTAAGTGGTGAGTTATTGTTCAGACTTTCATAATTTTTAGAGGGGTAAAAGCGAAGAGATATCGGTTGAATATGTTTTTCTCATATTGAATTCAATGAGAGGTCAGAAGTATGATTTAGTGTGTTATTATTTATGTTTGTAGATGATGTTAATAAAGTATTAGTATCAGTGAATGGTAATATTAGCCGAGAATTGAATTTAGGAAGTTAAAGTTAATAACTGTTTTGTTATTCCTTTTTTGAGATGGTTTCTTCTTTTGGATTTGGTTGTGAATATGTTTCATGATTCATTCAATGTGATTGAGAGAATAATGATAGGTAATTTGATAATACATGATAGTTTTCTCTGAATACATATGGTTGATTATTTTTGTAAGAGGATATAGAGTAATCAAAAACCTAGAGTAATCAAAAATCAAAAACTTTAACCAGTTTGTATGTATAATGATTATTATGAATGAATTCATTCTTTCTCATTTATTTCTTCCAATTGTGTTTTTCCATTCAATAATAAACATATTGATATATATCCTTTATGTATTAGCAAGTCACAAGTGAAATTAGAGATAGTAAATTCGTCAGAATTCTGAAAAAATATATAGCTGTATAAATTGGAAAGATTTCGCATATTATCTTAATTTCTCCATTACTAACCTTTATTAACTTCTTGATTTTTTGATATGGAATATCATATAATTTACATTGTATTCCACCAAATCCAATTATTTCTTTTAATTTTATATAAATGTCTGATATTTTTTCTGGTGTTGTATTCTTGATAATATGAATTGGTATTTTTGATCTGTAAATGAAAATGCTTTTGAGAATAATACTGAATAATGATATATCATAATGATCATACTTACATTTCAATAGTATGTAGAAGTACACTAATATTTTTGAATATTTCTAACATTTCCAGTAGAAGTACATATGATGAGTTGAAGTAATGAAAGAGATGTGTAGGGACTGCATATCGCTTTTCATTCCGTAATTTGTACTGAATACTAAATTTCACTTCCAGAAATTCAGCGTATATCATCCTTTAAATGTTGTTTGATATTAATATTATTATGATTTGAAGATTCTAAGATTTTCACTATCATTTCTGATTTATTTCTTAAGTTATATATGATTTGAGGTTCGTGTTCTATGTATATGAATGATCTTCCTTCCAATATAGAGGTACATGCTTTTTCTACATGGTTCCTGATTGATATCAAAACATCCAAGATTTGTCTGAGAGAATTGTCTTCCATTTTTTCCGAAACAATAGAAAAATATATTTATATATATTTGTTAGTTATATATAATTCAAGTCGTTTTATTATAAATGTCGAACTAATTTTTGTTCACATATTGTTTAATTCTTTTGAACATTGTTCATGACTTTTGAGAGTACTTATTGATTATTTGTTATTTCTGAGAGGTTATAAAAATTTTCGTTATATTTCAACGTAGTATGAATTGCATTATTGAGCATTCGAACTTACTTGAAATCTTTTTATAATATTTTTGATGGATTTCTATATGTTCTATAATCTTCATATGTATATGTTCAAGTGACTTTGTATGGTGATATAATCCTATATTATTGGGAATGTTATATTTTGTGTATGTTTACATCAGTTGTATATGTATGTTCATGAAAAAAATGTGTATAGTAAGACCTTGACTGGTCGAGATGACCTTGACGATTGTATATATGTTATTGACTGTTGTAGTTGTCGGTTTTGCGCGATGTTAGTTGAATGTCGATATTCTCCTAGGTAAGAATTAACAATGTTCAGCATGAAAGATTACAATGGTGAAATTCGAAATAGACGAGTGTGTTTTGAAGATGATCTGAAAATGATTAAAGAGGATAAAGATTCATCAGATTCGATCATAAATGAAGAATATGGAATGAAAGATAATCATGATGTGTCTGTTGGGTTGGAGTTAATGTTAATGTTTGTTAAGAATTTGAATTTTTTGGTTATTTAATATTTGATCTTTATTTTTTTAGGTATGTTATGGATAATAATGATCCATTTCAGAATTTGTTACGGTCACCTACGAGTGTTAAGTGTGATGTGGGAATTAATACGGAATCTGAATGCGATTTTGTCTTTGATCGAAATCATGATGACCGTATTATTCATATGAAATTTGAACAAATTACTTCAAACATATCTAGGTAGGTGAGGAAATTGTTTCATTGAATCTTGTAAAGAAGTATTCTGTTGATTAATCAATACTTTATGATGAAGATTATTAACAAATATGTGTTATTTAGAGTATGGAATAAGGTGGTGTGGGTAATGTTTGTAGTTAAGGTATCATTCACATTTTGATAATTTATGTGGGATTATTTTATATGTATGTTGAGCATAATTTTGGATTATTGTTGGAGAACTTCTCAATTTATGATTTTATCTTATTTTTTATGATATTTTTGTTAGATTCTGAAATGAATAATTATATTTTTGATTATTTGTAATGCTTATATTGTGATATTTTCATTTTTAGAATGTGTTTTGTGATGAAAGTATCATCGAAATCTCATATTCGTAAGGTGCAATTTGGGAAAGGGAATATGTTTGAGATTAGATGAGTGATGGTACTGTTAATGTGAAAGGTAAAGTGTTCAATGATGATTGTAAGGTTTTGTATCCATTAATAACAAGTATACCAATAATTCATTTGAGTTCATAATTCTCTTATGTAGTAGTGTTGAGTTTCTGTTTATAATTTCAGGTGGGGAAGATGTATGAGATACAAAATGTCAGAATTTCTACTGTATGTGATGTTACGGGTGTGGATGGATGTAAAATATATCTATCTACAGATAGTATTATAGAAGAAAAATTAGGAGTTAATTTGGATAATTTTGATGATCCTTTAATTTATATGGATTTTAATGAGATATGTGTTAGTGCTAATGGGATCGTAACTAGTGAGTTTACTTCATATTTAGTGTTTTCAATGTGAGTCCATCTTATTTAATTGTTTTGTAATGGTTTTTTCATTTTGATTCCTGGATTTCATTTGTCGTATTCTCTGTTTTGGTGAGAATCAATATGTGATGAGAAATACTGGGATCAATTTGAAGTTTTGTAATGTTGAAACGGTTGATTCTTCTAATGATAACGTGAGTTTTATAAGTATTTGTAGTTCTATAAATTTGTTCATGCAATGTAGTTGTAATAATATATTTTTCACACTCGGTGCGTAAGAATGCATTTTCCACATGGATTTTTGACTTTTCCCCACGGATTGTGAAAAATAGTATACGATACACGGCCGGGAATGTTGGAATTCGCATACTCGTGATAATTCCGACCCTCGCCTTCGGCTCGGGCCGGAAAATATCACTCGTTGGGCGAATTCCAACTTTACCGCCCTTGTATCGTAATGTACTATTATTTGTATGGTGATTGAATTAGATATATAATTTTTCATGTGATTTGAAGTTTTATTGTTTTATGTTATATATTTTTTTTGGTGTAATCTATGAATTTTTAAAAGTTAAGATTATAGGGAAATTCTGAATGTTTCAGATGATAGTTGTTTTTTGGAATGATCAAGTTGATATGTTGAAGGATATAACTGTGGGTGCGGTTGTCATAATGGCTGTTATTAAAATTCATGAATATCAAGGTGTTAAGAAGTTATATTTCTCGAATGGTTCTTCTTTGATAAAAGAGTCATCTAATCCTGTGTTTTTGAGGTAGGTTTATGATTAATTCATTGTATATATTGTTGAGATGTATTCATAATATTTGGATTTTATTTTGTTGATTTAGGATGGAGTCAAAGTAGTGAGCTATATGATGGATTTATAGAATGTTTAGTTCAATTTTCAGTTATTGGTGGCTGTTTAAATAATTCATGTTTCTTATGTGCGATTCATAAGAGACTGAGGTAATATTTTGTTTCATTATGTTATGATGGAATTTTGTCTCATTGTTATTTGTAATAATAAATGAGAATTATATTAGTGGTAGTACCATTATATCTGAGTTTTTGAATTCATGCTGATAATTTTTGTTTGATTCATTAATCTTCGAAGACATTGTAGTTTTTAGATAATGTTTCAATAATTCAGTGGGAGATTGTGGAATTGTAGTATAGTAACTTTGAAATGTCAATAAAGGTTGAATATAGAAATTTGTATTATTGATTTATAGTGATAGCGTTATAATGATGAAATTCGAATGCATACGAAGTACATTTAGAATTTTTATAAATTATTTCCATAAAATTTGAGTTGTTTTGAAGTTTTTATTAATGTTTCTGACAATGCAGACAATTTGGATGTGGATTTGGAAGAAATTCAGAAGTGTTTTATATCATTGATGAAGAATTTTTTATTACGTATGGTTGTTTCTGTAGTGTTTTTTCTTGTATGTTTGGTGGTTGGTCAGAAATCAAGTTTTTGGTATGATATGAAGAGTATGGATAGTGTAATTATTACAGTGGGAATCAAGTTTTGAATGAGCAATGGAAGTACTAGAGTTTGGCTACAGAATATGGAGAGGGAGTAAGAGATGTTAGAAGACGACGCGTCGTTATGGTTTGGCTGTGTTTGCGTTTGTTTTCTGTGTTGTAGTCGTGCGTTGGTTTCACGGTTGGTTTTATTGTTCTTTGTGTGTTTGCTTATATTTTGGTAATTTCTGTATTTATGTGTAGGAGAAATTTTGTGGTGGTATTTAATTTATATGTACGTATATTATCAACTGGCATTTTAATATTTTAGGGAATTAGGGAATAATAGGGAATCAATCTATTCAACATATTTTGAACGCTTTGATCTCAATGAGAGAATATTCGCGAAAGATATATAGATTTTCAATGATTGAGAAAGGACCGATTCTGTGGGACGATGAATTTAAGGTTATAAATTACTTAAGAGAACGATCAGAAATGATATTCAGAGTTTTGGAATCATTGAATTTTGATGGTATCATGACTAGAGAATCTATAAAAGAATTACGTGATATGATATATTGTAATTATTTGAAATTGAAGTTTAAGGTTAGGTATCAGTTACGTAGTAGAAAGAGTTACGCGGTTCCAATGTGTTTTTCTCATCATTTTGGTAGAACATATGTACATCTTTTTGAAGTTTTTAGTACATGTGGAGAAGTTGTAGTTTTATTACATGCCATTGAGATGTAAGTGAAGTGTTTTTCAAACGTGTTATTGAGTACTATTATTGAACGTTTTCGTTTACAGGTCGAGAATGTCAATATTTATTGTTCGAAGTACATGTTTAGGAGAACAGTTTGGTATACTTATTGAGTTAGTGGTGTATACTGCCTTTGGTAGAACAAAATGTTTATTGTCTGGTTTTTCTCAACGTGATTTTGATGCGTTAATTGAGGTGAGTAATAAATATGTGCTGTTGATATTAAAAGATTGTTGATATCTTATATGAATTTTTAGGAAACTAATGAATTTGTCATCTCTAATTATTCATGTGAATTGTTGGTTTTAAATAGGGGTTCATCTATGAGTTTGATGTTGGATACGGAAACATTAATTGAGAAAGTGAATTGAAAGGTTCGAAGTTATGATGAATGTTATTTATTCACTGGTGAATTCAGTGATAACTATGATTGAAAAATTGAAGAGTTATGATTCAATCAGTATATTTTTGAAATGGTATTTATTTCGAGTTTTATCCAGTATTTGTTTGTAGATAAGTGATATTCAATTTTTGTAGGTTTTTGGGATCCGTATTTGTATGTTTAGTTCTTTATGGCTTTTTTCATCCACAATTGGTTTGAGGTTATCATGGAGATCATTAATGTTGAGTGTTGTGAATAAAATGATTGATTAGATAGAATATATGATCATGTTTTTTGATCTATGTTTTTGAAGAGTATTTCGAAATATCAGTGATGTTATATTCTCTATGTGATGAGTCATATAGTTGAATATCATATGATCAAACGTAAATATGATTTTGAGTGAATGAATGTGGTAGAATACTTATTGTTGTATCATAATAGTGATTGGATATTTTGGCTTTGTTAGAGAATTGTTTGGTATGGAGTTAGATGGAGTTAAGATTCGTTTCAGGTTGATGTGAACATTAGATATGATGAGGTACATATTATTGAGTTTTCAGATTAGATTGTGTTTGATGGAGACTTGAATAAAACTTGAATAAGCTTAAGGATATGTTGAACCATTTGAGATGTATTTGTATTTGTCAGTATTATTTTCCATGGAATGATATTGAGTATGATGTTTGTACGAAGTGGGTTGATGTTAATTGTGATAATCAGTAGAGGAATTGGAGTATGTTTGTAGATCCATTTTTGAACAAGAATTAATTTTAGTCAGGATTTATATCAGTATAATTGAATTTCCCAGTCATTTTGAGTTGTTTTTTATGGAGTTCTGATGAATTGGATTGATTTGATGTAAACTTGGATGAGACTTGAAGTGACTTCAAGATATTTTTGAGTTAACTTGTATATGTTCGTGTTGTATTGTTGTTATATGATTTGTGCTTATTGGTTTTATTTATTAAGAGCATGTGATTGAAAATAGTTCTGGAAGCGTATTTATTATTGTGAGAATTTGTTATTTGATATTGTTTAAAATGTTTATGTTGTGTTCTGATGGAGTTATGGAAGAATTTTGATGCGGTGATCAACGTTTTTTTTTATCATTTTATAAATTTGATACTCTAGATTATGTTTCGTTGTATTGTTCTGTAGATCATTTTGTAGAGATTTCTATTTATTTTAATGTTTTTTCAGTCATTTATGGTGAGCAAGGTAAAGAAATTGCAGGTATAGAATGTGTGTGTGTTATTCTTTTAGAATGTGTAATATTGAGAAAATGGGATTTTTTGTTTGATTCTTTCTTATGTTCTGAAGATTACATGGGTTGATTGTAGTGTTTTTGATGTATTATTTTTTCGTTTTGACTGAATATGAGGGTATATAGAGTCAAAAGGATTTATTCTATATAATTTTTGTGTATATTCATTATGGTTCCTATTGATGATGGTGATTGTATTATCAAGTTTTATTTTTGAATATGGTATTGTAGGGTATGTATATATAATTATGAAGGTTTTTTCTCCATTTATCATGTGAATGGGATATAGATTATTGGAGAATTGTTATTTTCTGCTTTATTTAGTTAAGGAACAGAGTGAGTGAGTTTTCATGTTTATCAATTATATTTGTGGCGTTTGTGGAGAAGATAGTGTATTAGGTTTATAATAATGTAGTAATATTATATTTTATTCATCAATATTATTCTATTTTGGAATACTTTATTTTAGGGATGAGACAACTTTATGGTTGATTTTAAAGATTGTTTGGAGTTATTTTATTTATCCTATAGAGATGATATAGATTAGTTGTTGTGATACATCGTTCATATCTGAAGATATAATGGAGTATTGATTATTTGAACTCAGAAATGAGTATGTGTAGAATGGTTTTTTGAGGTGACGTGATGATTTTGTGTTTTTTTATTGAAATTTAAGTGTGTTGGTAGTTATAGTTTGAATTGTATTTGATGATGATTATGGTTTTCTTGGATATTGTTAATCTTTCTGATTTTTGGATCGTCATTTATGAAGTTTTGAATAATTGAATGAATTATGTTGTGAATTTGAATGATTATGATGTAAATTTGAATAAAATTTGGAATAACTAGAAGATATGTGTATGTTATCTGGGCTGTTCGGGAATATATATGAGTTTAGTGTGATCTGTACTTGATGCTCATTCTTCTATCGAGGTCGTATGTGATTGAGATATTCATTGATAGTGTGGATATATTAATGTGAGAAGTCAATTGATTGACACTGTGTCAAAGAGTTGTAATCTTATATTATCCTTCAGAATATTTTTGTATGAGGTAAGGGTTATTTGGTGTTAATTTTGGAGTAATTGGTTTTGTAGGTTATTCGCTGTGTTGGTAATTTTTATATAGCTTTGGTTATTATCATGAATATCTGTAAATGTAGTGACTTGATGATTCCATTTGTTGAGGAATAATTCTTAAATGAGTAGGGTGTAACGTTGGATATGTTTATGACAATTATATTTCAAGAAAATTTCAAGTGTCATGTGCATGTGTCTATTTCATTTCTGGAGTTTGTAGATAGTGTGAGAGGATTATGTTTCTTTGTTGTAGATTGTAGTTTTGTTTAGTATTGTTCATGTTGGTTCAATTGTATGATATATAAGTTGTAGTGGAAAGTTAGAGAATTTTTTGAATGATGGTGATTTTTTTTTCATTTTGAGTGCTGTATGATGTGGATTTGAAAAAAATATTGTGAATTTATGACTTATTTATTCTGACGTCTATGTTGTGAGTAAGAATGAATGATGAATTTGATGATTGTCCATTCCATACACCTTACGATAGGAATTTGAATTGTTATTGATTCATCAATTACCAGTTTAATATATAATTTCTATGAATTTTATAGAATGTTGATACTATTACTCCTGGATGGCTTCATGTGAGGCTAATATTTGAGGGACTGAATGATATTTTGTTTATTTTGGTATGTAGTTGAGGTCATATGAAGGTGACATGTTTGGAAATAACATCTGAAGAGTTGTAAAATATTGAAAGTTGAGTTATGGAGCTTTGTGTGGAATCAATATTATAACGAGAGATATTGTATGTTCTCGAATACTTATGGATTTTTGAATGATGTTGATAATATTATGTTTTAATTTTTATTTGAACTTAATTCAATGTTTATAGATATGAATATTAAATAATTCTTATATGGAATGGCAATGATTCAAGTTTTATTCAAATTTTGAGTTATTTGTAGGAATGCTTCAGAAGTGTATATGTACAA
>JAPYYZ010016633.1:0-10480 GCA_030522705.1 Eretmocerus eremicus | reverse complement strand
GGTACTCTAGACCGGCACGCTACCAACTGCGCCACCGGGGAGGTGGCAGGTAAGCCCACTCAGGAGAGATTAATTCATCTCTGTGTCGCTTTCCAAAAAAAAATTGAAATCCCTTCGGGTTGCGGCCACTGAATTAAAAGTGGAGCCTCAAAGGTCGTAGCTTGAGCCCTTATCAAGCTATGATCGACAGCCTGAGCGCTGCGATAAGTGGCTCGAAAAAACGATAAAACAGATCTTTTTTAGCTCGACCATGCGGCTTCCCTACGAGGTTCACTCATTCCGGATACACGCCAAGAATCCCTGCTGCTTTTATAATTTGTATTATTCAGCCCCTTTTATTCAAATTAGACGTATTTTATCTCACTTTGTTGTCCGAAAAATACGTTGTGAAGTAGTGGAGGCTAAAAAATGTAGCAAAAGCCGCTTAGCGTTACGAAATTGGGTACACTTACATATTTATATGTGATTCGATGTTAGGACATAGAATGTAAATGTCTCTACCGGGAGTAAGGGCGTCAAACGGACTGGGTAGCGTTATAGTAGACATAGGATTATCTCGAATCGCACGGTCAATTCGGGATCTTTTTGAATTTTTTCCGAGATAGGATCATCTAGAATTGGCGTTTGCGATAGGTTCTTCTGGAATTGGCGCGCGGTTTAGTATCTTCTTGATAGGAGGCGTCGATGTATCCTTCGATGGAACTCACTGGTTTGTCAGTACGACTCCTCTACTTCAGAGTCAGTTACGGTTCCATTAATGTTACATACTGATTCATGACAGACTCCTTGATTCTTAAGTAATACTCAGGTGTGAATCAATGGCATTTACTGATTTAACCGTGTGAGTCACTGTGATTCGTAAATTGCATTCTCTGACCCACCAATATTGGTCACGGATTCGTCAATGGCATCCTTCGATCCATTGCGGATCGAACTATCTGTTAGTAGCACTCACTGACTCGTTGATATCAATCCTTGATACATACATTGCAACTTGTAACTCGTCATTCACCCTCACGGCTTGGCCACTGTTAGTCGTTGATCAATTTATGAATGGAACTCCTTGATTCATGAGATATAACCCAATGATTTTTCGGTAGCACTCAGGAACTTATCAGTATCAATTCATCAATAAGACCCACTGACTCATCAGTGGTGCTCTTAGGTCATATTTTGTTCCCACACGTTAAGAGTTACCCTTTCCTTCACTGACTTCATCATTTTATACCAATTTGACGGCAAATATTGGATGAATAGGTTTTCAAGATTTGTCTGCAGTTGGAAAGAAGCAAAAAGATCCTGGAGAGGATGGTCGATAAATATCTATCAAGTGGAGACAAAATCGGTTCAAACTGGATGTACCGAGCAGGCAAAGTTTGGAATAACTCTCTCACCCTGGCTCTCTACGAGTGGAATCTTCCTCTTCAGAACTCGAACAGCAACTAAAGCCCCGCAACTCTCTCTCCCATCTCAACAATGACGATCCCTTGCAACGATATTCCACCGCCTCCATCATCGCTCACAGCTCATCTCACGCGCTAAACTCTCAATTCGGACAATATTGCCGAGGTCTGGAAATAGCTTCGCGCCGACTGCTCGCCGCAAAAGCGTTCGTCTATACGGCTCCCATTCCGATTACTCAATTATTAATCGCGCTCACAGGGAATATCGAAGCAGTTTCTAATGTGTTTCGAGCTGCGCCTCGGCGCAACGGTACGGGCCGCCGCAGGCCTGATTGTCCTCCACCTCTTTGGCCTCGAGTCTCGCCCAAGATAGAACCAACTTGTGCGAGATACACCCAAGGTATAGGTATTCTCCCCAGGCGGACTTTGCCGGCGGTAGATATATACCGCCTGGACAAATTGACCATTACCGATTCGGATTGCGCGCGCGGGAAACTTGGACCGCAGGCTCTGTCTAGTCCCCATGGACTATTCTCCAAGTTCAAATTCACCGCGTATCCCATTTATTTTTCACCAAAACGCAGCCGCTCGTTTCCCAATCGATTCGGTCTCCCTATATACCATACGAGCTTTGAAAAAGGGCGAGCGAGAAACTAGCGATAAAATCACCCCAACGAGTGTACGTATACGCATCAGGTATATCGAGAGACATCAGAGAGGGCCGGAACGAGATTATCGCCGTGTAAATTGAAAATTCCCCCGTTGCTTCGACGAGGCTCATCAAAGCGTGCACTCGGTTCGGTAGCGAGTGACACGAGCTCGAAGAGAAATTAAAAGCACCGCAACAGTGACATTAATCACGTGTGCGTAAGCGATCAAGGGGCCGATGTCGCTTTGCAAAAAGCTCTAGCTACTCTGTACCGACAAAAGCGTGGAGAAAATAAAAGGCGTGCAGCACAGAGGTGGCCGCGGACGCGGCTGTTGCAAAAGACGGGCTTAATTAATTTCATTGTGCGCCTCCGGGATAGGCAACTCTTTCTTTTCGGCGCGAGAGGTAATCAGTTTAACGCAGGCGGAAAGGAGATCGATCGCGCGCTCGAGACTTTGCCGAGAGATGGATTAGCCCTTCGCAAGCACCTGATTTTCTTTCGGGATCTCTCTCTGTGTGTGGAGATGGCGGGTAAGGATGGTGTGTGGGGTGTGGGCGGAGGAGGTAATAATGCCGCGAGTGCAAGAAGTAATTATCTTTTCGAGCCATTAGCGTCTCGCGGTAGTGAGAATCGAATCGCGAGCGATTCGTGCTTTATTTAACGACGGAGCTCGGGGTGATTGATCAGCTAGCTAGCTGTTGGAGAGACGAGCACTTGAGAGTCTGTGCAGGACGAGAGCTAGAAAAGTCTTATAGTGCAGCATGTCCGACACGGAGTTTGACCTGGATCAAGGGTACGAGTGTGCTGTCTTTCGGTTATCTCGGCGGCTGAGTGCGATGAGGTGTTGCTGATTGCTTGGTACATCCTGGTGTGAAACTCAATGAGCCTACACATTCGAATCTATTGAACCACATAGGTTTAATGAAACCAAGTAAGATTTTGGGTACTTGATCTAAAGAAGGTTCTTATTTTACTTAGGAAAGAGACTACCTCTGATCTTCCCATCCAACCCGGAAACTTCACTTCTTCCCAACATAGCTATGATAGGATATCTTTTATGATGGGTTAACAATTTATGAGCATCTCTCGAAAAATACCCCTATGGGGTTTGTTTACTTACATGTTGAACCATGCCCTGAATTTCTCTTAGAGTCAAATTCATTGTTTAAGTTGTAGAGAGAGATTTTCCCCAAACTGAACAGATTATAGAGCGGAACTTTTCCCCGGACAAACATGTCTATCTCAGGAAAAACTAAAAAAATGTAATCATCATAATGATTATTTGAATCACGATTGTCGAACCCTGACCCAGAATAGCAAGTGGAGCTTTTCCTTGCAGACCTTAGTTTCCATTCGTCGGATACTTTGTTTAACAAGGGAAAACTGAAGAGTCGAAAGGTTTATGCATCATTCTTTTACTGTTACTGTTTGGGAATCATGGGATCAATCGATCATCAGACTTTTAATTTGATAGCTCATAATGAACCAGACCTTGATGAGAATTAGAGTTAACTTGGTGACATGAAATAGATTCACGCCTCCACTCAACAGATGAAACTTACGATGTTTCATGATCGTCAACTTTATTGATTCTTTCCTCATCAAATGACAATGATCAAGGAAACACACCAGAGGTTGAGATATCTACCATACCTGACTCAATACTTATCGATGCGATTTTGCATAAAATTGCAAAGGATTCTAAACTGAATATTCAGACACGTTGAATCAAACTACTGACGAATTATTCAATTAACTTGAGTGCGTCGAAGATGAATTATATTGCAAAAACGAAAGTTAGTTTCTTATTGAGCAACTCTTGCGGGAAATGTATGGTCTGCGACGTATCTTTCACATGTCCTTCGAGTAAGCACAATTCCCACTGAGCAAATCTTACTTCTGGAGCACGAGTAACTTTTGGTCTGTAAGAATCATGAATTTCCATGCAAAATTTGATCAATGGCTCGGCTCTCGCGCCAAAGGAGAGCACGTCAAACTGCTAGATTTCTTACCGCACTGATGCACTTTGAAATTCATGATAACGGTATCAAAATTTTTCTAGCATTGAAGCACTTGTAGCCGCAAGCGCGCGCCGACTACTTATAAACTCGGAACAAACGGAGCCGATTCGCTCGTAGCTTTCGAGAACCTCTTAACATCGAATAGCGATTCGTGGATGTTTCACACAGTCAGCACTTGCTCCCGCTCGCTTCGCCAAGTTTCGCCCCCTACAACGGGCCCATCTTAAATTCAAGCGGATCGGGCGCGAGCAATGCAAACGTATAAGTACGCAAACAAGCGCCTCGGCAAGCTGCAGAGCAGCCTACAACCAACCTCTCTCGCTGATATGAATTTAATTTCTCGTGATTTGCGAGTGAGGATGAGGGCCGAGAGAGAAAGAGAGAGAGAGAGAGAGCGCGACAAAAGAATGATGAACGCTCGCGCTGCGGGATAGACTAGCGGCGAATTCAATTCGCATTCAAAGGCCCATAAATACTCGAGCTTGCTCGACCCGCTCCCGATGAATTATCATACAGCGCTCCAACTTGTACACACTCACACTCAAACCTTGCTGGGAAAACGCTAGCCTCGCCACGCGACTAATACCGCCTCTCTCTCTGATACGACCGAGCTAGTGACGACTAACCACCACTCTATGCTGCGACTATATGCTGGTGGAGGTATGCATGCGCTGGGGCACTTTGCCGCGAAATGATATCTCTTAGGCGCACCTGGCATGGCGCCGCGGCCGGCCTTAAATCCTCCGAAAGAGCTTACACCGCGAGGAGCAAGTGCACAGGGAATGAGGCTGGTACACGTTCCCGCACTACAGAGTTTCTGTATACCCGGGAGCAAACTCGATTGGAAACAAATCAAGAGATCGCATGGAACGTTCCAATCAGATGCTGATTGGAAACAAATCAGTCTTGATTGGAAGGGGTTTAGAGTGCGGAGCGCGCAGTTCAGAGTGCACACCGCGAAATTTGCGTTGACGCATGCGAACGAAACAAAACTCTGACCATTGTTTCTCTCGTGAATGAGCAACGTGCCTGCTGTTTCACACGCACGCGCGCACACAACGCACGCACACACACGCGCACACAAACACACACTTAAAATTACACGTACATAGACGGGTGCGCGCTTACAAACACGCAAGAGTCTACCCTCGCAAACATATGCACGCACACACAACCATCAACACATACACATATAAACACATACGAACACGCACACACTCGCTTACTCACTCACACTCGCACACACTTACAATTACACGTTCATATACGAGCGCGTGTTTACAAGCATGCAAAAGTCCACTCATGCAAACACACGCATGCACACACAACCATCAACACATAAACATATACACACACATAAGTTACACGTACATATATGGGCGCGTGTTTACAAGCATGCGAGAGTCCACCCACGCAAACACACGCACACATACGCGCGCGCGCACGCACACACAACTATCAACACTCACACACACACACACACTTAAAATTACACGTATATAAACGGGCGCGCGCTTACAAGCATGCAAGAGTTCACCCACGCAAACACACGCACGCTCACCCAACCATCAACACATAAACGTATATACACACAGGCACACGCACTCGCACATATATACATTCACACACACACACACACACACACACACACACACACACACACACACACACACACCCAAACGCACATATGCGAAGACTGTAATGGAACACCTCCTGACAATACGCACAAGCGCCATAATTAGAGCACGGAGCTTTTGGCGTTTCAAATATCCCGCGCTCGCGGCACGTGGTCCACGTTGGGAGAGAGATAGCGTGATACGGGCTCCGCGAGGCTGATTTTCCCAGAATCTCTCGCTACAGGCGATTTTCATCCAGGCGAGCTGCTGCATCGTCGACCCGCGTGGTTCGAGCTTACACGCGGCGACGGAATCAGCTCGCCCCGTCCATCGTTACAGCGTGTAAAACGTCGCTGTTTCGTGACGTTAATCGCGTTTGTCGCTCGCCGCGCGCAACGCAGCGGCTCGCAACTGTTTATTTTGCCTCGGCCCGGGGCTCGACGCGCAACGGGGGGTCGCGAGCTTATACCCCCGACCCGCCAATGCCACTCGATGCGTGTGTGTATACAAGCGCAAATGACGCACGGACGCGTGTACAAGCCTACAAGCTCGAGCTGTCGAATGAGCTGAAGCCCGTATTTTCCTGTCGCGCGAAGGGATTTAACGAGAGCTACCCGTATATACCCTGACCCTCGCACCCCTTTCACCCGTCGATCGGAATTGCCTCCCGAACGTCGGTGATCGCTTTTTTCGCGTCTCTTTCTCCCTTTTTTGCCGTTTACCTTGTCAATAATCGACGATTTTCGGCCGAAAATTTCGATGAGGCTTAGCGATACTACTTTCATGCACTTTTGATGCTATTTTCATCGAGAAAATTCATTGATAGCGTAGCTCAGACGATGTGATCCGCACGAACGTTGATTTCTGTCGAAAAAATGATGCGCATATCGGCTCTGATTTAGCCATGAATCGCCAATATCCATATTCTAGTAGACGATCGGCGTACAATTGGATTTCATATATTTGTCAGTGCAATACTCAGAAAAATCGACAAATCTTAGCTCAGTTTGCTTGTTTAATACAATTCTTGCTATGTTTCTTTTTCTCTAGAGGAACAATTCAAATCTCTGAACTAATCCAACCACCGAAATAAAGTACCATTAATTTTCATAAAAGAATTGTCACATCGTACTATAGCGAAAGTCTCCGAGATTCGATGCTCCATCAATCAAAATCTCTCCTGAGTAGGTGATCCGCAACGCGAGCAGAGTCGATTTTTCGCCGCCGCAGCATGTCGATCTTGCGTATCCCGGAATAGCGCATAATAGCCGGTCATTTTCGATTGCTCGTCGTATTTTCTCGTCCCCGTCAGACAGCTTGACGTGGATGAGTCTCCTCCTGTCCGTACCGTGCAATTCCTCTTGCCGCAAAAAAAGAGAAATAAGAAATACCGGACTACCACGCCAAGTGTACTACATCCAAAGCTGATATATACGATCGCGCGATTTCGCTACATATTCAAACGCGATATTTCAGTGGCTGCTACGAGCCGGTGTTGGCTCTGCTTGCTTCTTATTCCCTCACTCATCCACTCGTTCGCAAAAAAATTCAAGGCACCGGAGGAATAGTCGGTGGAGCTCCGGTCTGCGTCAGATCGAGAGGAAAGGTGCCAGGCAAGTCTTGATGTATGTCTCGTGATTTCCAACCCCTGCGGCGCGAGAGCGCGCACCCGGAAAAAGATGAGAAAAAGACACGCTCGTTACAATATTAATGCGCTTATTATGCGATGCCCGGTGACCTCTTGATGGCACGCCCACCTTGGCTTTTGCTGCTTCGAGTTCCCATAAGTCACAAAGCTGCGCCGGGCGCCCGATCTACTTTTTCCACGACCCTCTTATCTATGACGCGACTACTTGGCCGCTCCGCTGGTTTCCGTAACTTAACGAAAACTTCTTCATCTTGTGGCCACTCCTTGCGGTTGCACGCGAATTTTCCTTGGTCGACTCGGGAATTCGACACGATCCGACGTTCCATTTTCGATCTTGCCACCGAGCAGCTTTTTTGGATCTTCCGAGAAATTCGATTATCTCGAGTTTCAGGTAGCAAAAGACGATCTCGACTTGCGGAACTTGATTATGGAATTACCGAGAAAGTCTTCGGTGCAGTAGCCAACTTCATCATTGGAATAAGATATCTGGGCGGAAGTTCATTTTAGTGTAAATTTAGAGAGAGATTTTTTATCATTATGAATGCGGACTCATTTAAATGATGCATGTGTATTTCGGTCTGGTGCTGGGCTATAAATTGTTCTTATTATAGATCTTTATTTCGTTTCGACAGTATTTTTCACTCGTGCTCGGGAACGATCAATAATGTCGAAACACGCTCACTCGGCAAATGTTCAAGAATTTTAATCAGGAATTTTGCGGATGAAACTGTTCCATGCTCTCGGGATGAATTCTGCGAATATCTCAGTAGGATATCACGTTCGCTCAGATTGAAATTTTTCACCCCCTATCATGTCTTTTGGGCCGAATTAATCTCGGGATATATCAGATCCATTCAATAGTGTGGACTTTACTCTGTGAATCATTTTACAATAATTTTGTACTGACATCATCGAAATATATTTAGCTGAGATGTAATATGACGAGAGAATAATCTCCTGATACAACTTAAAGTCTTCAAATCTGCTATCAATTGATTTATACAATGTTTGAGATCATGTTATTAATTATGAATGTGGAAAGAGTGAGTTTATTCACTCCGCATTTTCGATGATGAGGTACTGGGAATCGGAAGTAGATTCAATGAATAGTCGCCCTCAAACGCGTAAAACTTGATTCCGGAATTCATCGGCGCACAGTGGTGCCAAAAAATGGCACGTGGCAAAATTCTTCTTTACGGTGCATCTAGTCCGATCTTCCTGATTCATATTGGGCTCTCGTCGTTTTTTCGAGCTCTCGTGGTATGCCTGCTCCAATTTCGATATTTGGCAATTTTCGTGGTCAAAATCGGGATTGAACGTGATTTGAAAAATTTACAGCTGATTGTGAGGCTTAACGGGGTCGGACGAGCTATGAAATTTTTTTCAAATCACTTTGGTGGCATCTAATATTGTTTGTACACAAGTCAGATGACATATGAGTACTCAAAGTCATAGCTGTGTTCGAATTCCTTAAATGATATCCGTGATCAAGTGATGAAAGTGATGGTCATGATCGAGTACTGAGACTGATAGTGGTAATTGAATTCTCTAAGTGATATCCAAGATCGAGTACTCAAAGTGATAGTCGTGATCGAGTACTCAAAATGATAGCCGTGATCGAGTGATCAAAGTGGGAGCCGTGATCGAGTACTGGGTCTTATAGTCGTGATCGAATACTGAAAGTGATAGTCATGGTTGAGTGCTCAAAGTCGTAGTCATGATTGAATTCTCTATAGATATCCGTAATCTTTACTCAAAGTGATAATGGTGATCGAGTGCTCAACGCAATAGTCGTGATCGCGTAATCAAAGTTTTAAAACTGATCAAGTATCCAAAGTGATAGTTGTGATCGAATTCGCGAAGTGACAGTCATGATCGAGAACTCAAATTGATGTTCGTGACTGAATTGTCCAATAATATCCGTGAGCTTATACTCAAAGTGATAGCCGCCATAAAGTCATAGTCATGATCGATTATTCAAAGTGATAGTCGGGATCAAGTTCTCCGAAGATATCCTTGACCATGCACTCGAAGTGATAGTCGTGATTTAGTACTTGAAGTGATAGTCAGGATTGAGAACTGGAAGTGGATAGCCTTAATCGAATCCTCAAAAGATATCCTTGATCATGTACTCAAAGTAATAGTCACGATCTAGCATTTGAAATGACAGTCATGAACGAATTCTCAGAAAGAAATCTGTGATCATGTACTCAAAGTGATAGTCGTGATCCGATTCTCAAGGTGATATCCGCGCTCAAGTATTTCTAGTGATGATCGTAATTGAGTACTCGAAGTGATAGTCGCGATTGAATTCTCGAATGACTCCGTGATCATGTACTTAAAGTGATAACCATGATCTAGTATTTGAAGTGATAGTTATGATCCAATTCTCGACGTGATATTCACGCTCAAGTACTCGCGTGATTGTCGCGATCGAGTACTCAAAGCCATAGTCATGATCGAGTATAAAGTGAAAGTCGTGATCAAATTCTCGAATGTATCCTTGACCATGTACTCAAAGTGTTACTCGTGATCCAGTACTCAAAGTGATAGTCATGATTGAGTACTCAAGTTGCTAGTCGTGATCGAGTTCTCGAAGTGATATCAGCGCTCAAATATTGGTAGTGATAGTCGTGATCGAGTACTCAACGTGGTAGCCGTGATCAAGTGAGGTTCAGTATTTCTACACTACGGGACTTAGAGTGCTCTATCAAGACTATCACATTGAGTTCTCGATCACGACGATCCTTTTGAGTACTCAATCACGGATTTCATTCCAAGATCTCGATCATGAGTATGATTTTGAGAGTTTGATCACAATTATCGCTTCCGGAGGTGAAAAATTGAAATTTTTGGAAACCAGTATTTGAACGTGTAACGAACCGCTTTTTCGAAATTCAAGGTCAAATTTCCGATACTCCCCGTAGAAATTTTTTTCTGCAAAATATCTCAACATTGTTACGTGGCGTGGATCAACTGACTTTATTTTCGAATCCAGCGCACGATTTCACGTCAATATATGTGAGTCCTTTTTTTGAATTATAAAGGACCCCGCACCAAATGCGGGTATTTTGGCTCCCGGCTAAATTTGATGAAACTTGGCAAACTAAGAGATTGAATCACGCTGATTGTGATTCGCGAA
>JAPYYZ010016618.1:0-12925 GCA_030522705.1 Eretmocerus eremicus | reverse complement strand
TTCCAACAATATCCTTGCCCAAATGACTCTATGTGAAACGTATATTGTAAGCATATTGTATTTTCTTAACTGAATGATTTATTTTTTTTGCCTCTGTGCAAATAAAGGGTATATCTATCTATCCATCTCTCTCTCTCTCTCTCTCTCTCTCCCTCTCTCTCTCTCTCTCTCTCTCTCTCTCTCTCTTCTCACCATAACCTGAGCACTTGTCAACTTCACGCTGTAAAAGTTCTCAGGTAAGATCTGCGGTGAGGTACATTAACCTCAGGGGACCTAGAGCTATGAGTCTGAGTACAGGTGAATCCATTATCTTGGTACATACTTGGAGCAGAAGTGAGTACAAAATTGAAATCTTACACTTCCAAACAGGACAGATCATAAAACCTATCTGAGACTACATTGATGATCATTAAACTTATAACTTATCTTTGTCGTTGACAGTCAATGACTCGCAAATCTCTCTTGGTCGAACTCGCACAGAACCATCACCAATCTGTTTAATCGAGATGCTCCACTCTATACCTAATGAATCAATCTAGTCCATATCAATCTGATGAGATAAGTGTACTTGTCATTCGTACTCAACTCCTTGCCTAAAATAGATAATTCAGTGGAAATGACTCATTTCGAAAATATGATTGAAAAGAAAAATTGACAAATCTGAAATGGAGATCAAGATATCAAATAATGTGTTATCGTTGTGAAATACCTCAAAGCTCCCAAATGAGTCAGTTTTGATGATTTATTTCATATGCATCATTCCAAGTGGATCATCTATTTTAGGCAGGGCTTGCCACTTCTACATGCGAATCTCAGGAAGGCGTATTCGCAGATGTTGCCGGGCACTTTTCCCAAATTTGTAATGTTAGAAATAGAAGGGGTAACTGATTTTGATCGATTCAAAATTATTTCCACATTTGCCAATGAAAATAATAATTGATCATTTCCATTTTCATCTAGCGAGCGCCTAAGAATTCACATTTAGACAGAACAGTGTCAATTTTTTCCACTCTACCCTAGTAAAGAAACTCCTCATGACCCAGAATAGGTACTTTCTGTTACTTGTCGTACAATTATTATCAAAATATCATGGTCAGCCGAATTCTTCTTCGAATCGTCTTATCCCCAGCGAGAGATGAAAAGCGAAAATCTCAAAAATCTTGGAAATCGGACTCTTTCACTGTTTTGCAAGGAAAACTGCCGCAACTCAGGAATTTGGCAATGTTATGTTATAGAGCTTGATACAAATGATATTTTCGACTACTCTAACCTGAAAATCGGACATTTCTCCCCCAGGGGGAAGAGCTCTTTGCGGTTCTTGCTCTTTCTCCAGCTCTTGCTCTAGTTTTTGCTCCGAAAGAGCTGTTCGCGGCTCTCGTGGTAGTAAAAATCACATCACTTCCGGCGGAGAAGCTCGTCCTGGCCCTTAGGACATGTTTCTCTCGCTGCGCTCGGTCGACAACACGTCCCAAAGCCCGAACTCGACTCCCGCCTTTAGTGATGTAATCTATTATTCCGTCGTCTGTCCTGGGAGAGTGCAATTTCCGCACAGTTCCTCGACTCTCCTTCGCAGACTAGACGACGGAAAAATGGTGTTCGACACTCACAATATTCGATGAACATTACGCGATCAGAACGGGAAAAATTTGATCATTCACATGTGAATCGACCTGTACCATTCTCGAAGATTCGTTTGATCCTTCTTGGGAAGAATATTACTATTCTAGGGCTTCAAGCGAGGGGCTAATCACTCTTAATCCGTGAAAAAATCATGCGGGAGTAAAATTGACCACAGCGAGATTAAGAGCGAGTAGTGAAAACACTCAAAATTATGCGCAGCGCAAGTGTGAAAACGAATGACAACAGCTGCGTAAGGTCCGAGTTGTCCGAGTGGTCGCAGGTAAAGACCAGAGAGAGAGTAACAAAGATTACGCGGGAGTAAAGGGACCACCATAGAATAGTAGAGCGTAACTCGGAGTAGTACGGATTAGAGAGAAATGCGAGAATAATGGAAGACAAGAGAGCGCGCGCGCGCCTGTGATTTAGGGCTGAGTATCCCGCTGTGGGGTAGTTAAGGACTCATCAAATGTACTCCGCTTCTCAGATGACATCGATTTCCGTAATAAAGCATAATATGCGCACCAATATATTGGCCACAATATTTATTTAAGAACTTGCCTCGTAATGTGCGAGGCAATTAGGATCGCAGAATGACTCGGAGATTATTGCACTGGCACTTAGAGAATGAGTTGGAGAAATGGTAGCCCGAGTTCGAGTTTTATAGGGGATTGCGATCCTGCTTTTATGGCTCCATGACTTTATGACTCAACCACTTGGTCTCTCTGTCAGCGACAAGCTCTGTTACAAGTCAATTGGTTTACGGCTAATAAATGAATACAAGCAGATTCCAATAACACTCGTAATAAGCTCATGATGGTTCGTCTTTGAAGTTGTATAGGGATATTGGACTTCAATAAATTCCTTGAGTCAAGTATTTCGAGGGAGGGGGGGGGCAGAATTTGCTCGAGGAGTCATTGGTCCCAATTTTGAGGTGTGAAGGGGAGGGATGGCCAATGGGGTGGCCATCTATCGCAAGTTTCCGCTCGAGTTTCCCTTTAAAAGGCCGAGCAACACGGGAGTACTCATGACTTTTCAGTCTGAAGTTCAAGTGTCGCGAAGTGTCGAGATTGTCTTCAACCGGTATTGCTCGAGCCCAGGCTGGAAACAAGGTCGGATCGCCGAATCTCGCTGCCACGTTATCATCAGTATCTGAGGCCTACTGCGTTGTCTGCGAGGTTGTCTGCGATCCAGTAGCTGCGACTTTCAGGAACCGCCGAGGGACCCGCCGATCGACCCGCCGATCTCTATCGGTAAGTGTGTCAGTCAATCAGTTGAATTATATGAGCTTTGTAATTCTTGCTCGATATTTGGTCTTTATAATGCTACCCGTATAAAAAAATTATCATGGGTTCCATGTGCAAAAAACGTGGGTGCTACATGTATACATATGTACGAGCATATGTAACACCCACATGACGCTCTTGGCACAAATCGGCATATGGTCCTCATGTGGAATACGTGTGATCAAGGCAGGGGAATTCTGTGATGTGGCGGGGATGTGGGATTCATGTTGGAACGATAGGGAATGCGGGGAAAAAGTAGATAACGGGTTCTAGAAGGTATTGTGAAACTCCTGGGTTCCAAAATCACGCAAATTGGGTAGATTCTACCCAGACATGATTCTGATCTAGCACTCGCAAAATTTGATTCGACGAAGATTCTCTGCGATGTCGTAGATTCACCGGGAACACGTCTTTCGTAAAAGCACTTTTGCAGTAGGAAATAACCGACTTAGAGATTTTCAAATTTTCAAGATGATTTTGGTACGCATAAGATAGAAAGTTTTTGAGACATCGATAATTCTGCTAAGAAGAGAGAGTGAACAATAGCTGATTCCTCGATGTTTCGACTCAAGTAACAGCTCGTTCTGGAATGATTATGACATGAACTTGCGAGCCATTAATCTTCTCATTCTTATCGACTTGATTTTAACAATTCTCATTCGCGTAACGTACTTAGATGCAATCGGTCTCTGAAAAATTTTGATCACAAACGACCATTGGCTGCAATGTGCAGAGGAATACTAGAATGTTCTATGAAACGTCTGCGGGTTTTTCGTCGGCTGCTTTATACGCGAAGCTCGCATATGATCGCCACACTGAGTGCAGATTCTCTGAGCTTATCCTACCTTATTAATGGTCATCTGCGATATTCGAGATTTGTTGCCTATCGTTCGAGATCGTTGCGTTATATCTATATTTATCAGACAGATTACCGCGCTTTGCGTCGTCTGTGTCGTGTACATGTGAATTCACGGCTGGTTTTCTTTGCGTGCGATATCACTTGATTCGGTGTATCATGTGACGTTGCCGACAGGCGCAAGCGCTCCGATAACTCAGTATGGCTATTTGTCTATGGCTATCGCACTTGAATAAAGTATGTCTACTATGAATTTGACTATTATTGTAGCCATTGTAGCTTGAACGATAAAAATACCGAGTATAATCTTGCTATCGATTTTTGCGCTGCGCCTGTCTGTATCTTTCATACTTCCTCCCTTCTTTTATTTGTAACCTCTTTCATGCCGGAGGTGTCCTCATCGAGCTGCTCATCTGATGGTTCAAATTCATTTTTCTCCTCCATTACACCTCTTAGCCATATGAAAAGAAACTTTTCTTGTTCCTCTTGCCAAGATGTATCGACTGCACGTCACACATTTTATCCGCTGCCTTCCATAAAATTACTTTATCGCATTTTTTCGGCCTTGTCTCCGTGTCTGTGTGTCTATTGTTTTTTATTATCCACGATAACTTTCGAACGGTACGGCCGATCCTCTTGAAATTTCGAGAAGTTATAGAGAATTATCAAACTGAGAGTTAAACCTAGTTTGAGACTTTTGTATCGAGTAAAGTCTGATTTTTGCTTTTTTAATCACGAGAGTGTCATATTCCCAATAATTTTCTCATGACAAAAGTGAGTGTTCGTTCCAAGGAAATTTTTGCTCATCTAATGGTTCAAATCCAGTTTTCTCCTCTATTACACCTCTTAGCCATATGAAAAGAAACATTTCTTGTTCCTCTTGCCAAGATGTGTCGACTGTACGTCACACATTTTATCCACTGCCTTCCATGAAATTACTACATAGCATTCTTTCCGGCCTTGTCTCCGCGTGTATGTGTGTGTTGTTCTTTATTATCCAAGATAACCTTTGAACGGTTCGGCCGATCCACTCAAAATTTCGAGGAATTATAGAGAATCATCAAACTGAGAGTTAACTCCAGTTTGAGACTTTTATATCGAGTACGTTTTGATTTTTGCTTTTACAATCACGAGAATGTCATATTTCCAATAATTTTCTCATGACAGAAGTGTGATATTTCTTATCGATCAGTATCCAAAGATACGAAGAAGAGAATTGCTGTTGATTTCCATCTTATGAATCGATTGGTTGTTACAGATTTTTTATTTATCCCCCTCACATTTTTTCAATCACTAATTAATCGAAGAAATTCATATAACTTCTGCAATCTTCTTTCCAATTCATTAAATTAAAAATGTGTATCAACCAATCGTTTCAGAATATCAAAATACGTCATAATCATCTTCTTTGTATTTTTCAATCCTACCGGATAGAAAATATCACACTTTTATACAAAAAAATTTCATACTCGCGTCATTAAAAATTAACAAGTGAGAATGGCTCCGATATTTAGGGCTCAAAGTCGACTCAGCTCTCAATTCCATCATTCTATATGAGTCCTCAGAATTCATTTTTTACCACATCATTTCCATTTTCGACAACATACGTGAAATAATGATGTATGATACCGATTTGAGAAAGCATTCTGCTAATCTCATTTGCCGACAGGCGCAAGCGCTCCGATAACTCAGTATGGTTATTTGTCTATGGCTATCGCACTTGAATAAAGTATGTCTACTATGAATTTGACTATTATTGTAGCCATTGTAGCTTGAACGATAAAAAAAACCGAGTATAATCTTGATATCGATTTTCGCGCTGCGCCTGTCTGTATCTTTCATACTTCCTTCCTTCTTTCATTTGTAACCTCTTTCATGCCGGAGGATAATGATGAAGGCCATCGGTCGATAACTCAGCGCGCGTCGTTCTGTATTATCACAGTCTTTATTTGATTTTTTACGTAATAGGATTTTCGAGATGATTTATATAATGCTGACTCTTTTTTCCGATACGAGCTCTAATAAAAGTGTATTAATCTTCGCGTTACGCGCAAGTTCCGCGAGGGAATTTGAGTTTTAGAATAGATTAGGAATAGAATTTTTCCAACAATCACAAATACATGCCCTCATTATGAACTATGTTCAATGTTTGTCGATACTCGATAGGACTTTCGAGTTAATCAACACATCCATTTTTTTTATGAGGGATCTTTTCAAAATTCATTGATGCAAGCCTCTTCAGAATCTGCCCGTTTAATAATATATTCAATTAAATGCTTTGAATTATTTCATTTAGAAAAGTTCATTCCTTGATTTCAAAATCTATTTAAAATCTTTTGATCTCCGCGCGCGACTTGAAATTTTAAATTAGATTTCTAATGGAATTTTCTCAACAATTGGAGAATACATGCCGCTGGTATATACTCTGCCAGATGTTTTTCGGTCCGCTAGGGTTCTCGAGATGATTTACAGATTTACAGATCCAATTCCTCGGAGTGAATTTTTTCCCAAATATGGAGATGCATGTGCCTTCGGAATCTGTCTGTTCAGTTACCTGCTCAATAGAATTTTATCAATCATTGACAAATTCATTCTTTTAAAATGACTTCTCTGAAGCATGTTTTGACCTCCGCGCGTGAATTCGAACTTTCAAGTGCCGTGACTGCTACGGCTTATGGGTAGTTGGATATTTGCAGAACTCTTCACATCGAATAGATTGATGAACAAATCATCTTGGTTCTGCAGTTTTTTGCATGGCCGCGACGTCGCCAGTATCCATTTATATCTCCAGAAAGCGTGTGATTACTTATCTGATACTCACCATTTCTCCTAAGCTTGACCACTCTTGAACTTCAGTTCTCGCGCTTGAACGGCGATTCTCAAAAATATTGCGGGCACCCAGGGAATCGTAACTTCGTGATCTTGTCGCTACTGCGGTATCAAGAAGTGAAGTGGCTCACATAACTCGTTAGTGCGACTCAGCGTTGGATAAGTAGGGGAGAGTGGGGTAAGACGGGCATCCCTAATCGATTTCGATCCCACGTCGACAATTTTCACTCTTTCCCTCTTTTGAACTGGGTAATCAGTGGGAAATCATCTTGTGCAGAATCAAGATTCTGTTAAAAAATTTTATATCTGTCCATTTTGTAAAATTCGACGAAAATCAAAAATGAAAATGTGGGGTGAGACTGGCACCGAGTCGGGTAAAAGGAGCATAAAAAATCTCACGAATTCATATGCTCATGTAGGGTTCATTTTGGCAAGCTGATCCTTGCACACGTATAATCGTTATGACAACATCATGGAATAATTACGAAGAATTTCATTCATTAAAAGACTTTCGAGAGGTAAGCACATCCCGTATTTTCTCTCATTGCAGAACGCAGAGCGACCCGAACGTTAGGTTTACTGTTCATCTCGACGCCAGAGAGCGAGTTTTTTGCGCTTCTTCTACCCGTCTTTTAGTGCACGTCTCACCCCACTTCAATATAGTTCACTTACTTTTGCAATCACTTTTGAAATACGTAACAGACTCCAACGACTCAAATTGGAGAATGTAGTTTATAGTGAAGGTACGGGATAAAACCAGATTGCTCATCTGATGGTTCAAATTCATTTTTCTCCTCCATTACACCTCTTAGCCATATGAAAAGAAACTTTTCTTGTTCCTCTTGCCAAGATGTATCGACTGTACGTCACGCATTTTATCCGCTGCCTTCCATGAAATTACTCCATAGCATTCTTTTCGGCCTTGTCTCCGTGTCTGTGTGTCTGTTGTTTTTTATTATCCACGATTACTTTCGAACGGTACGGCCGATCCTCTTGAAATATCGAGAAGTTATAGAGAATTATCAAGCAGAGAGTTGAACCCAGTTTGAGACTCTTGTATCGAGTAAACTTTGATTTTTGCTTTTTTAATCACGAGAGTGTCATCTTTCCAATAATTTGCTCATGATAAAAGTGAGTGTTCGTGACAACGAAAATTTTGCTGATCTAATGGTTCAAATCCATTCTTCTCCTCCATTACACCTCTTAGCCATATGAAAAGAAACTTTTCTTGTTCCTCTTGCCAAGATGTGTCGACTGTACATCACACATTTTATCCACTGCCTTCCATAAAATAACTTTATAGCATCCTTCCCGGCCTCATCTCCGCGTGTGTGTGTGTGTGTTGTTTTTTATTATCCACGATAACTTTTGAACAGTTCGGCCGATCCACTCGAAATTTCGAGGAGTTATAGAGAATCATCAAACTGAGAGTTTTACCCAGTTTGGGACTTTCATATCGAGTACGTTTTGATTTTTGCTTTTACAATTACGAGAATGTCATATTTCCAATAATTCTCTCATGACAAAAGTGTGATATTTCTTCTCGATCAGTATCCAAAAATACGAAGAAGAGAATTGCTGTCGATTTTCATCTTATAAATCAATTGGTTGTTACAGATTTTTTATTTAACCCCTTCATATCTTTGCAATCAATAATTCATCAATAAATTTATATAACTTCTGCAATTTTCTTTCCAATTCATTGAATGAAAAATGTGTATCAAACAATCGATTCAGAATATCAAAATACGTCATAATAATCTTCTTTGTATTTTTCAATCCTGACGGATAAGAAATATCACACTTTTACACAAAAAATTGTCATACTCGCGTGATTAATAATTCACTAGTAAGGATGGCTCCCATACTTAGGGCTCAAAATCGACTCAGCTCTCAATTTTATCATTCTATATGAGTCCTCAAAATTTTAAGAGGATCGACGGTACCGTTTCGGAGTTTTTGTGAACAATTAAAACGATACTCAGACGAACATCCATCAAAGACTAGACAGAAAAGTCAATGTTGTAGCCTGATGAAGAGTCAGTGGGAAAATGTGTCATGTACAGTGGATAAGTCTTGGCGAGAGGAACAAGAAGAGCTTCGTTTCATATAGCTGAGAGTTAGACTCGAAGAGGAAAACGGGATTCAAACCGTGATTTAACAACCTGCACGAATAAAATCCTCGCTTGATCGACGTTTTTATCTCAGTTTCCTCCTCCACTATACCTTAGAGTTATGTGGAATGAAGCTTTTCTTGTTCCTCTCGCCGAGATCTAGGGTCTATGCGTCACACATTCCACCCACTGCCCTCCATAAAATTAATTCATAGCATTCTTTCCGGTCTTCCCTCTCCGTGTCTGTGTGTGTGTGTCTGTGTGTCTGTTGTTTTTTATCATCCACGATAACTTTTGAACGATACGGTCGATTCTCTTGGAATTCTGAGGAGTCATAGAAAATCATCAAATTGATAATTCACTTTGGTTTGGGTTTTTTATATAGAGTACATTTCGATTTTTGCTTCTTTGATCACAGCAGTGTCATTTTTCCAATAATTTTTACACGACAAAAGTTTCATATTTCTTCGATATCAGTATTCAAGAATATGGAGAAGATAATAACTGTTCATTTCCATGTTATGATTCGATCGGTTGAAACAGATTCTCCATCTAACCCCGTCATATTTTTTAATCAATAATCAATCAATAAGTTCATATAACCCCTGCAATTTTCTCTACAATCCATTAAATGAAAAATATGTATCAACCAATCGATTCAGAATATCAAAATATGTCAGAATCAGCTTTTTTGTTTTTTTCATTCCTGATGAATAAGGAATATCACATTTTTATACTTCGAAAATACCATATTCACGTGATTAAAAAACCACAAGTAAGAATATACACGCTCATATAAAGAAAAAAAAAAAAATGTATACGATATTTGCGGCTCAAAATAGACTCAGCTCTCAATTTGATTATTCTAGATGAAAGAATAAAAATTTTAAGAGGATCGGCCGTATCTTTCAGGAGTTTCCATGAACGAAAAAAACTATACTCAGACAAACATGCACTGAAAACTAGGAAGAAAGCTCACGTGGTAACCTCTCGGGTAACCTGATGAAGGGCCAATGGTGAAATGTGTGACGTACAGTCGATAGGTCATGGCGAGAGGAACAAGAAGATATTTGTTCCATACGGCTGAGAGGTATTCTCCAAGAGCAAAATCGGATTCAAACACTACTTAAGCAATCTGTGCAAACAAAATTGTTGCTCAATCGACGTTTCTATCTCAGCTTCCTCCTCGAGTATACCTCTTGGCGATACGAAACAAATATTTTCTTTTCCCTCTCGCCAAGATCTATCGACTGTACATCACATATCTTACCCACGACCCTTCAAAAAATTACACCATAGCTTTCTTTCCAGCCTTTCCCCGTGTCAGTATGAGTCTGACTATATGTTTCGTTTTTAATTGTTCACTATAACTTTTGAACGGACCGGCCAAGGCTCTCAAGATTCTGAAGACTTATAGAGAATCATTGAATCGAGAGCTGAGTCAATTTTGGGCCTTCCCTATCGCAAATATTTTGACTTGAATTTCTGATCCCATGAGTATCGTATTTTTAATAATTTTCATATGATAAAAGTGTGATACTTTTGCTCTGTGAGCATTCAAAATACAAAAAAGACAGTTACTGTCAATCTCCATGTTCTGAGCGAATTCAATGATACGGATTTTTCATTTAACCTTTTGAAATTTTTTTCACCAAAAAAATGCATATAAGTGTTGGATTTTTCCCCGAATTAATTGAACGAAAAGTCTGCATCAACCGATTGATTCAAAATATGGAAGAATTGCATAACATATTTCTCCGTCTTTCTGAACGATGTTGGGTAGTAGATATCATACTTTCATGGTATAAAAATTCAGGAAAATGGCTGAATAGAATACGATACTCGCGTGATTGAAAAACCATAAATATACGCGATATGAAAGATGTTGGAAATTAATGAAGGGTTCTTTCTCAAATGTGTCACATACGGTGTATACCCCTTGAAGAGGAGAATAAGAATGGCTTTGTTTCAGACCCGAAAAGAAAAATCGGATTGGAAGATCAGTTTTCCAAAATTTCGTCCGCACTCATAGATAAACCGTATATGGTAAATTTATGAAACGTCGTGGGTAAAAAGTATTACGTACAATTGATAGATCTTGTCGGAAGGATCAAGAATATCTTCGTTTTGCACTGCTGAGAGGTATTCTGGAAGATAAAAATGCAATTGAAACAGCAATTTTTCAAGAAGTTCGTCCGTACTCATACATGAACCATGTATGGTAAAATTATGAAATGTCGTTGGTTGAATGTGTTACGTACAATTCATAGATCTTATCGAGAAGAATACCTTTCTTTTATATCGCCAAGAGGCATACTGCAGGAGGAAAATGAGATTGAAACAACAATTTTCCAAAAACTTCGTCCGCACGAGTAGTTAAGTTAAGTTATAAATAAACCGTATTTGGTAAATTCGTTAAATTTCGGTGGTACAATGTGTGACGTACAGTCGATTGATCTCGTTGAGAGGGGCAAGAATAGCTTTGTTTTGTGGGCCGAAGAGGTATACTCGATGACTGAAATAGGAATGGAACATCAACTGTGCAACATCGTTGGCACCCATAAAAAAACCATATTATGTACTAACATTATGGACGGTCATAGGTAGAATCTTTAATGCACATTCAACAGATCTAGGGGACAAGGATGAGAAGTGCTTTGTTTCATTCAGCTACGACGTATACTAAAAGAGAAGAATCGCATTGGAAAAAACAATCTGTCAAAAATTTCGTCCTCACTCCTAATTAGAGTTGAGGGATCTATACTGGAATAGAAAGTTGTCATTGAAACATCAATTCAGCAAAAGTGTCGCTTTCACCCACGAATAAATCATGTATGGTAATTTCATAGAACATCTTTAGTTAAATACCTGAAGTATGTGTATTCCACACATTTTGGCTATAAGGAACAGAAACAGCTTTGTTTCATCTCCGGCTGAGATGTATACTGGAATAGGAAAATGTCAGTTTATTTTGTGTTAGGATTTAATGATCAAACAATTGAATTTGTTTCCTGATAGTTTTGGCTATTTACGTATAAAATTGATTTTTGGCCACGTAATTTCCATTTTTGACAACATATGTGAAATAATGATGTATGATACCGATTCGAGAAAGCATTCTGCTTATCTCATTTAGCAGCGGATTTACTCGAAATTTCATACATTTTATAAAGTAACCAGGAAGTTCTGCAGCCACTCCAAAGTTTCCAGGAAAAAACCATACGACAGACAGATCATAATCTAACCGGAGTTGAATGTTTAGATTGATTTTGAGTATTGGCAAAGTTTCCGAAGTGCCCGTCTTACCCCACTCTCTTCTAACCTGAATCAGATCCCTCGATGCCGAGCCACCCGATGTGGCAAAGATTCATCAAATTTCAATTCCCTGGATATCCCGAAAATTTTCGAGAATCGTGAGTAATTCTATCCCTTTTGAAGATATAAATGAATTCTCACGACGTCACGACCATGCAAACACATACCTGCACTACACGTATTCCACATGGAGACCACATGCGGATTTGTGTCAATAGTTTTTGACATCTGGAGCCCATGAGGATTTTTTCAGACACTATATAAATTTATCAATTTTATGAATATACATATTTATAAATTTCTATTTTATGATTTCCTTTACGATGATGCATCATAATCCACCATGGAAATTCTCGGATTGCTTTGGAACGACCAATATTCAATTGTCTCTTTTGTGATTTCAGCGCTAACGTTGCAGCCAGATCGCAGCGATGAATCGGTACGATCAGGCTCGAGCTTCATACTCGAAGAGATTCTTCTCGCAAATCAGCAGAATGATTAATTGCGAGGTACCGCCCCACTTGAGGAATATCTTAACTACTTACGGGCTCGATCAACCTGTGCTTCTGGGGAAAGCTGGCGTTGAACATATGAAGGATTTGGAGAAATTCGTCAGCAGCGACAATTACTGCATTCCCGTTGGTTCCGACATGAAGTATTTCCTGGGACCTCGTGTGATTGGTGCGAAGGAAACATTTACCTTCAACAAGACTGAACAAGATCTCCTGAATCTTCTATCTACTGTATGCAGAAAGCACTCTGATTCTTGGTGGTGCAAGAAATTGAACATGAAAGACCTGTATGCGGAGATGGAAGGTGAAGGAGAAATCGTCATTGATGTAGATAACCCTCGAGGTAACCGCAACGACCAGAACAGCCTACGCGAGGACAACATCGAAGCTGCCATC
>JAPYYZ010016617.1:0-10160 GCA_030522705.1 Eretmocerus eremicus | reverse complement strand
CCCAATCTCTCGCGTCGATCTCTCCACCCACCCCTCCACATAAGAATAGCAACCAAACTCCACAGACACACGCATATACCCCTCGCTCGGGGCGTTTCTCTATGTATCTCGGGGAAGCATAAATAAGTCGAGGCTGTGGCTGTGGCGGTATAGGCGAAGAGGGTCGGCGCAATCGAGGAAGCTCGACCCGGTGGCCCATTTTGCCCTGCCACTTGTGCGCCGTGTACGACCCCTCGTATTATGCCCGGCGCGATTCACCGGGGCTGCTACACAACATCTATATATTCCTGCTACACACATATATATGTACGGTAGCCGGCGTCTAGCGAGACATTATCGACCGCAAGCTCCAACAGTCGGGGATATACGTTAACGCGAGGAGGCGAAAGCTCTGGAGCTTTCTCCGCTATGAGTATATATAGGAGTTTGAGCGAGAGACGAATGATGCTTCGGGTGCAGCGATGTATACGCGGATATTGGATGAGTGTGCGGTGCGAGGCGATGCAATGGCTACTCGATTCAATTTGTTCGCAGCCGTGACGGCTCATATTCGCGGTGCGACGAGCGGAGGCTCGATCGTGGCCTCCGATTGAAGTATGTTATAACGTGGACGATGCGTATCGAAGCACGACGGTGAATCGAGCCGTGGAGTCATGCAAGTCCCACGATATAGCTATCGGACGATTTTTACGTGTTTGTAGGTGATTCAAACGTATTTGTCCAATCTGGATTGTGGAATGAACTATGTGAAATTATGGTGGTCTAGAATTACGTTGACCTATGAGTAATGAGTGACTGCATCGATAAATTCAAGAGTTTGGTATTCTTTAACCTCCGTAAAGAGGCATATGATACATCTGTATGATGACAAAGGAATTCTTCTGATGGTCGTTGGATTTAGCAAACAGTTTTCAGAAGACCAACTCAATTCTCTAAAGGTCAAAAATGAATAGTTCAACATCAATATCAAACTGTAGCGGCTAAAATATATATTATTCTATGCCATGTATGATAAATTCTTTTGAGCCCCTTCCGATGGTGTTCATCCAGAACCCCGTGGATAAGGAGAATTCTGAAGACCAATCTCGATGGGGATAAATCGTAAAGTTAGTCCGTTCAAAGTGAGAGTAGCTTTGATAAATTCGATTCGTCGACTTTAGATTTTTATTAAATGGTCTTTTAAAAAATCATTGGGGACAGTATGAATGCGAAACGTTAAGTTACCTCGGAGTTATTGAGTGCTATGAAATACTTCTATAATAAACATAAAATGAAGGTATAGGCTAAATCGACGTGTTACCGCAAACACTCGCCGCATTCAAATTCTACGACCTTACTAAGAATGAAATAAAAGATCTCCGTTTTACGTAAATAATAGTATTTGATAGTTATCCAACGATTTAACATTATACATATAGTTGGTAATTTTGAAGAATGAAAAACGAGAATTATGAGCGTTGCTATTGAAAATTCCTATTTGCTACGATGTTTTCATAACGCTGCTATTAACTGTAATTTTTCTTTCTGTTGCAGTTGGTAACTATCTTACTTCATAACTCGACAACTTCTACACACTCCGTAAGTCCATCCATTTGAATAAATAAACCACATGAGTAAACTCATCGTGAAATCGCACCAGATTATATATTTACAGTTAGCTCGTTCGATTGAACATATACGAGTATGATTTTGTGGAATCCTAATTCCCATTTCTCAAAGTGTAGTGTGCCAGAAACCGTACAAATAAGCCCATTTTTCTCCTTCCCGATTTGATTGGACAAAAAATAACGTTCAGTGAATCAAGTTCACGCTCTTTATTACATTTTCATGAGTTTGAGAATTTTATGTCATGTGACTTGTGAAATATATTATTCATATCATATCAGACTCATTCAATTAATCGAATCAATCGATAAATTATTCATTCGTGCTCAAAACTATATAGAGTGGTAAAATATAGATATAGCGTAATTTACGATGTTATCTATCCAGGAACTTTGCTTGTTTGATCATTAATGTTGTCGCTTGAGAAGTAATGGAACTCGAGGACATTTTGATATTGCATTCCCTTCTCAAGCTGCTTTTAAAACGTTGGCGCTTCCATCATTTTCGCCCTTAACGTCTTCTTTTTTGGTTGTATTGTCATCGTGTAAAACCAAAATCGCATCAATCCTCCGAAAGTTCTGAGTCGATAACTGCTGACATCGTGCCACGGAAAAATTTCCTCTGAAAGGCTCCACTTGGAAACAACTTTGACTCACTAGCTTGTGCTTCGGCCAAACGAAATTACTATGCATGCGACAACCGTGGGACGTGCTAGGTAGCTGTTATAGCCGCCTTTGAACGCTCCCATAATTTCCATCGTTAGCGAGAGTAGCCTTTTCTGTCGGCATCAATGTTATTAACGTCGATCAGCGTCATTTTCTCAATCAAAATGTAAGAACACCGGCCTTTGACACTTTTTGCACCTTTTTGCCACCTTACATATCCATTAATGAGATTATAGCACAAAGTCCACCTCAAGAAATCAATTTTTCGAATCTTTACCAAGTCTTTCACATTGAACTAGATCATCCTGACTTTTCGCGAGCTCAATCTATAGACGATTAGATTTACAGTTTGAGCGAAATCACGCACTCGATGAGGGATCGCTCTTGTATGCACTCTGGGAGTATTGGATCGGGGAGAAAAAAAATTTCATTGAGTAGAGCAGCGAGTTGAAGCGGGAGCAAAGAGGCGCGCGCTCGCTAGGGGTGCTGCGAAAGAGTGAAGTGTGTTTAACCACCACCACACGGTGTATAGTGGCTGGAAAAAAACCTATTCTCCCGTGTTGACACAGAGAGGGAGAGAGAGAGAGCGCTCTTCCTCGCGGTTTGCTCGTTTATTCATCACGCGCCAACGAGACACGCACACTTTCACTCATTCCTGTGCACATTAATAGCCCTTTGACGCGCATCAAATATTTGAGCGCATCAAGTGCCTCAAAATATACCCTTCCTGCTGCCCCCCCCCCTTCTCGCGATCAATTTGCTGATAATTTCGCAAAATTACAGAGTATTTATCGAGTTCCTCGAGGACTTCAATTTCATTCCCAACTAGAAATGAAATTTATCAATCATAACGAGTAATTTATTGCGGAGTACTTATGATGTGTGTGTGTGTGTGTGTGTGTGTGTGTGTGTGTGTGTGTGTGTGTGTGTGTGTGTGTGTGTGTGTTTGGAGTTACGCGCGTTGGCTAATTTTGATTTGGTATGCGCTTCTTGAATTCTTTCGAGAGCTCAGGCGAATCGAGCACTTCGAGCGATCGGCCTTTTTTGTCGTTGAATAATAGATTGATCTATCTTTGCTCGAGACTCGCGCAGCACCGTTACCTAGATTCTCATTCTGTCGCTTCACAAATAAAGAGACGAATGGATGATCTCTGTATGGACAAATGTTTAAAAAAACCTTATCGAGTACTTTGAATGTCTTTTGATAGTTGCGCACGCGTTGTTCTAACATACATATTTGAGTCGTTAATGTATAAAAAAAATCAACGATCAGGTGCACATTCATACAGCCTTGGTTGTGGTTTTGTACTTCACGTTGACATAAACGAAGACTGAAGAGCGATTATACTATGCGAGACTGAACTTCATTCGACCTCGGTGGTTGGCCCGATACATATACATTTTGTGTAATAAATAACCGCTAGTATGTGGGTTTGATATGTACTTTGCGCGTTCTGATTCTGCTATGAATTGAGAAAGCAAATTGTAAACACAGAAATACAGTACAACTGACAGGTCTTGAGTATAATTTTGAAAGTGGTAATTGGCGTCCTCGGCTGAATTGAGTCACACTTCACACGTGTAATTCGTCGATTCAGATGAGTTATACGCAATTTTAGTCAGACCGTTGATACAAATGAGTGGATCATTTCATTCACGAATCAGAGTCAGTACAGACTTCGCGCTATCGTTACATGCGATTAATAATTGAGCGACGCGATTCAACATCCAAATTCGTCAGACGAGTGAGATTCTTATGTATAACGTGCCACGATCGTAATTCGATACGTCCTAGATTCATATTAGCTGACGCGTGCCAATTGAAGTCGAGAATACCCGAGGAGAATCCCTCTCGAGGAGATGAATCGATTTATCGCCGATCGAGCGTCCCTCTTTGAGAGTCTGTCATCGCATTCTCTGCAAGAGCCATCGCTCGCTGCTTAACACGGACTCATCCTCCTCTTCTCCCTTTTGACCCATTGAACGCCTCTAGTTGCGGCTTCTACGTTACGTTCGACCCGAAAATATAGCAGGCCCATACCTTTGGGAGGAGGTACTTTAGACGTGCTGAGGACTTAATCATACATGGTTGATTCCGTTGAAAGCTTTAACTTTGAAGCCCTACACTTATCTCTGTTAAATACTTGAAGATATAAACAATAGCTCACTGTACTAATTGCAACTTGTTTCAAGCACGACAAGGATCAATTTCCCAGTGCCTTGGGGTCGCTCCTCGGGTCGCTCTGAAGAAATGAAGATTTTTTTATATTTATAGAGCAGGGCTCCGCGTGGCATATGGGGATATAGTTTCGTGAGATGCGATTTCTTCATAGATCCGTAATTTTCCGTGGCGTACTAAAAGTGTCTACACATTTCGCAGCTCATCATGTGAATTCCCTTGTGACAGTCAGTCCCTTGACTGATGCCATTGGGCCCAGATCCATTCGTTATCACCGCAATCCACCAATTTTATCCATCATCCCGTCCTCAAATTGACCACTAGGTCCAGCAAAGTTGATAATTTTCGCGAAATTGCCCATACATACTTTCGCTCCCGAACTAGAAAATTCCCGAGTATGCCACTCTTCCATCCTCCCCCGACTCTCACTGGGCCATAGAGGGTTGACGCACACGCCCACAGGCACGTACATAATTTCGAAAATCTCCCGGGGCCGATAATGCCTCACACATATCTGCGAGTCGTATAAATATCTGGACGATCGCAGTGTCGAAGCAGCTCCTCACGCCTGTGCGGCAAAGAGTCGTTGGGATCGATCGCTCGTATACATACTTGGCGCGAGCTCTTTCTCGCCCATGTGCACGCCATATATATACACTGCCGGCTTATGTCTCGCGACTGCACTTGGCTCTCTGCCTCTATCTCGCTATCTCTGTGCCTCGTACACGCTCGGAGGCTCTCCACGCTCGCTGTGGCCTAGTTTACAAATAGCCGCTGGTGCATACTCGCGGACGGAATCTCGGACTTGCGCTGCTTTGCTGCGCTTACGCCATGTGCAACGGATCGCGATTTTCACGTGGCGAATCGCAAGGTGCTACTTTTATATGCCCTACGAACTCAACACAGTTATTTGTGCGTTTTTGAGGTGAGAATGCACGCCGAGAAGATGATCGGTTTTCGCATTCGATCACTGCGCAGGCATGGGGGTGCACGTGAAAAGTCGATGAAGCTTGACGAGAGTTCAAAAATGACTCGTAGATTTGGCACAAGGAGAAATCCTGAGAAATCCGCCCTTCTCCTCCCAAATATCTTCTCTCAAGAATTTTTGGGCGGAGTTTATGAGTTACCTCATGGGTCTTGCGAATATAACTACAAGACATTTTCTGACTTTTAAACCTCGAGAGATACACAGAATAATTGCTTGCTATTTCATCGTGGATTCTCGCCGTGAGCTTCGGAGACAGGATATACGCAAAAAGCAACGTTCGAGAGCTTTTATTTGCACAAATGTCTGCTCTGTACGAGGGGCTATACAATCCAATGCCGTCACACATCATCATTGTATCCACGGATGGATTTCCAAAAAGAAACCGGACGTCACCGACATTGTGGGAAGTACGCGATTCTCCCGTTGAGAATAGATTCTGATCAAATTACGCATGCAGAGTGTAACTGATGGTCTAAATTTACGTGAAACTCGTCTATTATAGATCACTTCCTACTCCGTCAGTTCGTTTCTGCCAGTCAGCCTCGTCGACCCGAGCTTGTATACCCATTCCCGGATACGAAAACCAATTTGGTAAACGGTGAGCAAGCGCTTTTTCACGACGCTTCCCCGAAATCGCCTCGTTTTGAATGAGGAGAGATGAGTTTGGGCAAAAGGGGCGCTTGGCCTTTGGCAAAGTTCACGGCCGCGACTCGCAGCAAGCTCTCGCCATCGTAGCTGGATTCACCCCTGCTCTCTCTGGAGAAGCAGCACAGTATTCTTGGACTTGTTTGCCTCTGGACTCGTCAAATAATTCACGATCCACTAGCCAAATGTGCAAGCTTCGTCGGCTTGTGTATACTGACGTACGTTACCATCCATGAATTATTCATCCGGATCAAGTGCTCAACTACAATGAGCCGTCTTTATACACGTCTACACAACTACAAAGAAAGAAATTCATGCTCCACCCGGAAATTGAGCTAATTCGCTCACTAGGGGAGTCCAAGGAAGTGGGATCACAGTTTTGGCTGAAATTTTGGAAATAGTGTCCTTTTGGTACCAAAAGCTGGAATCCAGAGCCGTAAATTCCAAGGGCCAATCATTTTTGAGCTACAGCCCATGAAATCAGCGTTGCAAGTATATTTATAGATTGAACTTTTTAATATAGGTAGACCAATATGGGCAATGGTGATATTCTGGGCTGTATCTCAAAAACGGTTAGGGGTTAGACTCTGCAGCTCTGAATATCATCCCTTGCCACCAAAAGGAGACTAATTCCAGAGTTTCAGTTAAATCTGCGACCCCGGCTCCTGGTGCTACCCTTGTCAGTGAAAATACAAGAGTGTGCTTGCGTCCCACGGATGCTTCTTCTTCCTATTTCTCACCAGTATACCACGATATCTCGCAGTAATCTATCCCAGATCTCGAGAATCTTCCATAGTCCGTCAGAATTCGCATCCACGCGCTCAAGCAATTAGCTCAATCCGTCTGTTTTGAACTGCGAAAACCTGCCGCCCTCGAGATCCTCCTCGACGTATATGACACCGAGCCCTCTTAGTCCATCGCAAAGCTCTGCTCCTTCCACCTAAAAGCTGCCCCGAAATCTACCCAGAAGCCAAAAACACGCGAATCGCGAGCTGCTCGCGAGCCAGACTTCGAACCGACCTGACCTTGTCACTCGTATCGCGCATCGTTCCAACGTGCATCGCGCACTCGTGCCCGTCAAGCTCTCCGCGACTTCGTGACAGCGGGTAAATTTGCGCGAGTATACTCGCACGCGTGCACATGCACATATAGTCGATATATACATCACACTAGCTCTCGCTTGTGTAACCAATTCAACCGCCAGCAGACCCAGAACGCTATGCAATTCTTAGAGGCAGAGCTTCTAGCTCATATAGAGCTTTGCTCGCGTGTGCTCGCCCCGTATTTTAAACGTCCGTATGCGCGTGCATCGGCGTTTCCTATTGTTATTTCATTTCTAGAATTTTTTAGCCGATGCGCAATTCTCTGCGTTTTGTTGTCGCATCTTTCTATCGATACTCCAAAACGCCACGCCGTTCCAATAGCGTTTCGGGGTTGTCACCTGCGAAGAGCTTTCGGATTCCGCTGTTGTGGAGCTTGCGTGTGAGCTTTTTCGCGTGTATTGCACTCTGTGTACTTGGAAAGTTTGATTTGCACACGATCGTTTATCGTGGCAATCGATGAGCGATTGAAAAAGTGTAGGGCAGCGAAGGGCAGGAGAGACTGAGAAGATCCTTGACCACTGATATACTTAGGGGGTTTTGGTCGAACGATTTTTATGAATCACGATTTCCGACTCGTAAAAATCTAGAGACAAAAATTGTGTCCCGAGGACATTCGCAGTTACAATGGCCGGCATTCATAACGAACGGGAAGTAGGAGTTTCATTTCTACTCGAGCGGAATTTGAATGCATTGTATCGCATTTTGCACAGGTAAAAACTAGTTGGTCGATTGTGTTACGAGTAGCCTCTGCGAGCGAGTTATGCTTGAAAACTCGTTTGTCAGGAAACTCAATTCGTAATCGAGCCGCTCTCAAATTACGCCGCTGACAACGATGACTCGAGCGCTTCGAGCTCTCTGGGCAAGAGGAAGTTTTCGTTTTTCGTGCGGAGGCACGATACCGGCAACTCACTCGCGGACTATGAAAAACGTCGCGGCGGAAGGTTTCTTCCTACAACGCGTACTTTCTCAACCGGAGAGTCGCTGTTTTGTTGCGCTGGTCTCGATTCAACGGATGAACCTTGTTCAAGTCTCAACAGTTTCGGATACCTCGTTTATTCAATAAAAGAATTATGATGGGAATATGAAAGGTTTTGAGATCTTCGCTTGTAGGATACAGCTGATGTAAGCGCATTGAACTAAAATACCAGTTCGTTTCTCACGGTTTGTAGAAGGAAAATAGGCAATCATTGGGTCTTCGCCATAAAAAAAAAAAAAAAGAAATTATAGAAGATGACCAAATTGAGAGTGCAGCCAAAGAACTTTTATAAAATTGAATCAAAAAATAATATACCTACACTCTTACAAGTTCAATAAGGCAATTAAACTCATACGAAATTTACAAGGGTCGTTAGAGAGCAGGAAATAAATGTAATACAATGATCATCGCATACACGATAGTGAAAATCGTGTTGCTCCGCAATTCAACCAAATCGAAATTTCACCATTCCGCACGGCTGATTCCGCTGATCAGCTATATATACCGCATACGTCATTAGGCAAGCTCGTCACGCGCACTTTATATACCGCATACGTCATTAGGCAAGCTCGTCACGCGCACTTTATGGATATGCATGGCGCATATACCTGTATACGAGTGCAGCTCGCGCGGAAAGTTTCTTGCTAAAAGAGTCGCTGAGCCGAGCTCGTGACTATAACACATTGTGCGTATACGTTCGAGCCACTCGATCCTCGTCGTCGTCGTCGTGCAGTCGTCATACGATCGCGAATATTCCAGCTCGCGTCGAAATGCAAAGCAGCAGCGTCGCGTGGAATATTTTTCCACAATTCCGCTCGGTCGGTCAGTACTATAGTAACGCGATACTCCTGCCCATCGCCCATCCGATTTTTCTTTCCGCAGGATCGATTTTGAGATCGGGATCGAGTTCTCAATTGTACGAGCCCTCTCCGAGATGCTTTGAGACTGATGGATCTCGAAGCTGGTTTTGCTCGCTGGAGACAGGTTGAGCTTCCGTTGACTTTCTTCGCATTGTCTGCGAGTCTGCTATTTAAATTCGATACCGATTCTGACGCGCGGCGATCGATCTTGTGGGATTTGAGCAGCTCAACAGTCTATACGGGATCCTCGAGGGTTTTGTCGGTCGTTTCTCCTCGTTCGACACTATCTGCGAATGGGATTTGCGGATGGTTTCTCGCTCTCACTCGCCTGGTCAGTACGATTAGAGGCAAGCCAGTTCGATCGCTGGTTAGCCATCTCGACATTTTGAAGCTTTCTGTTTTTTCATCCCGGAATTTTTATCCGCATGGCTACACGATTCACTCTTCAATGATTTTAAAATTTCTTTCAATAATTATTCAAACGAAAACAATTCGCAAAAAATATCTCAAGAGTACGCAATGCTGTACGACTATCTCTCGGCACGACATCGCGCTCATTATGACGCGTCATCAGAGATTATGCACGAGATGTGTCTGCATCATTTTTAGAAATTGAAATTTTGTAGCACTCTAACCTAAGAATCGCAACTTGGGCGTGATTTTAAAGTTCTTGTACTATAAGATATTGTATGGAACCACGTGCGGGGGGTTAGTTTTGGTACGAAGAGTTTGTAACACTCACTTCACTTGTTCACAAACTGTCCTTTGATCGTACAAAACTACCCGTCCACGTGTAGTATTGTGAAATACTATTTTCTCACTCTTTGATCATCTAATTGCAGCTCTAGAAACGAAACTCCGTTTATCTTCAGATAACTGCGAAAAATAATCCTGGACAAAAGTGCCCCTATTAGAAACCAAAAAAATTATCACGAGCTCTCAAGAAAAAGCACTCAAACCTAACGCCTCGTCATCTCTCTCTTCTCTCGATCTGGCTCATATACAAGCGTTTAAGCTTGGGCCGATCGTCGCGATCGAATCGCCGAAAGAAAAGAGCCGCTGAGAGCTTGGGTGCATCGATCTCGGCCGTGTCGCTCGATGACCGCTCCGCTATGCGACGATGCGACGACGGGCCCGTG